>JAQQAC010019064.1:6964105-6982742 GCA_029783875.1 Phataginus tricuspis
ATGACAGTAAACTCCTGCCACATCAAATGGAACAAACTGAACAGGGACGCTGCAGTTACTCTCCAGAGTGCACCGAGTTTAAGAGTCAAATCCTTGCATCCACTTGGGCAACTGCAACATAGCTGTCCTTGTATAAAATTTATCACTATTAAGGTAGGACAACCTTCTCCTTTAGAAATCAGTGTTTCTATCAGTTGTATTTAGCAACCTAAAATAAAGGGGCAGAGTGGCGGGGATGGGGGTCATCCTGATTAGCCATTCCCTTCCCACATTCCCACACTTAAAAATAAAAAAATTGAGGCCACACTACCGTTTCCGCCAGGTTCCTCCCATTCAACCGCAGGGGCGGATCACCCAAGTTTTCCTGTCCGCCCTCAGACCTCGCCCACCCACCACCGCCTTTCCTGCGGACCCCGTCCCAGGGCCAGGATGCGGGCAGCGGCGGCGGCGGCGGCGCCCCTTGCGCAGCGGGAAGACAGGCCGGGCCGCGCCGCGGGAAGCCGGGAAAGGGCTTCTCTCTGCCTGCGGCCCGCCTGCGAGCCGCCGGGGAAGGCGCCCGGGACTCCGCACTAGGCCGCGGCGCCCCCCCGGCGACCCCGAGCAGGGCCCGACGCGGCGCCGCCGTGATTTCGGCCCTGGGCACCGCCCGCCGGCCCCATGCCCGGCTCTCCCCCGGCCTCCGCCCTTCCTCAGCCCGCCGGCCGCCCGTGCGCACCTTCTTGATGTTGTACAGGCGGTGAGCACGCCGCCGCCCCGGTCACTGAGGAGGGGGAGCTTCTCCGCCTGGGCTGCCGCACCGAGCGCCATGTGGCGGCGGTGGTCGGGGCACCTAGCCCGCCGCGCCTGCGCCGCCGCCAGGGCTGAGGACCCGGCTCAGGGCCCGGACTGGCCCCGCCCGGCCCGCCCACTGCGCGCCATCCCTGCGTGGGAGGCCTAAGCCCGGGTCACGTTCCTACGTTCGCCCCACGTCGTTGCGTACTCCTCTCCTTAAAGTTCCCAGAAGTTGGCTTCCCGCACCACTTCCCTAAAGAAACCAGCGGAAGCATGGCCCAGATATAACCCCCTGCATATATGATCAATTAATACAATAAAGGAGCCATGAATATACAATGGGGAAAAGACTACTGTCTAACTTCCTGCACAAAAGTAAACTCAAAATGTATTAAAGACTTAAATGTAAGTCATAAAACCTTAAAACTCTTAGTAGAAAACATTGGCAAAAATCTCTTGAACGTAAGCATGGGCAGTTTTGTCCTGGACACATCTCCTTGGGCAAGGGAAACAAAAAGTGGATAAGTGGGATTATATCAAATAAAAAGCTTCTGTACAACTAAGGACACCATAAGCAAAACAAAAAGGCAACCTACAATATGGGAGAATATATTCATAAACAATTTATTCTATAAAGAGTTCATATCCAAAATATATAAAGAACTCATATGATACAACACTAAAAAAAAAAATGACCCCAAAAATGGACAGAGCATAATACCCTCTAGATTCATCCATGTTGTTGCAAATGGCAGGATCTCTTTTTTTAAATGGCTGAATAATATTTCATTGTGTAATGTACTATTCATCTGTAGATGGACACTTACGTTGCCTCCATATCTTGACTATTGCATATAGTACAGTGAAATGTGGGGGTGCATATGTATAAGATTTGTGCCCTTCAAAGTATGTAAATTTTACCTCAATAAAAGCAATGAAGAATTAAAAAAATAATGGGCAGAGGACCTATATAGACATTTTTCAAAGAAGACATACAGATGGCCAATAGGCACTTGAAAAGATGTTCCCCGTTGCTAATCATCAGGGAAATGCAAATCAAAACCACAATGAGATATCACCTCCCAGCATTCAGAATGGCCACTATCCAAAAGACAAGAAATAACAAGTGTCAGCGAGGATATAGAGAAAAGGGAACCCTCCAACACTGTTAGTGGGAATGAAAATCAGTGCAGCCAATGTGGAAAGCAGTATGGAGATTACTTAAAAAACTAAAAATAGAAATACCATGTGACCCAGACCCAGTAACTTCACTTCTAGGAATTTACCAAATGTAAGTAAAATCTGTGATTCTAAAAGATATATTCACCCCTCTATTTATTGCTACATTATTTACAATAGCCAAGATATGGAAGCAACCAAAGTGTCCATCAATAGATGAATGGATAAAGAAGATGTGATACATATACACAGTGGAATATTATTAAGCCATAAAAAGAGTCCTGCCATGGACACATTGTGTTTAGCAATCTGGTTAAGATCATCTTGACAGACCATCATACTGTTTTCCATGGTGGCTGTGCCGGTTTGCATTCCCACCAGCATTTATGAGGGTTCCTTTTTCTCTTCATCCTCACCACTTCTTGTCTTACTGATATTAGCCACTCAAGCTGGTGTGGGGTGGGATCTCACTGTGGTTTTGATTCGCATTTCCCTGATGATTAGTGACGCTGTGTACCTTTACATGTACCATTTGTATTTCTTTGAAAAAATGTCTACCCATATCCTTTGGCCAGTTTTTAACTGGTTGATATAACTCTGGGGGTTGGGGGAAAGGATATGTTCCCAGCTAGGGGCAAATAACCTTTGAAGCTGCAATCAGTCAAAGGGAGAAATAAAGTGGGAGAAAACCATTTATTGCCTACAAGCAGTCATCTACTTCTGCTCACCTGTGTCTCTCAGGACCTGGCTGCAAAAAGACCCCACCAAACCTCTCTCGTCCAGGTTGCCCTTGCTCCCTACCCCCCTTGTAATCACCTATTGGTATGGAGATGGACTACTTCTCTCCACCCCTTGGAAACACCTACTGATATGGAGATGCACTAAGGCCATGTGAGAGATTCTGGAAATACTGCAATTTTACCCTCAGTTGGTTTCTTTTTTGCCTTTGAGTTGTATGAGTTCTTTATGTATTTTGTATATTATCCCCTCCTCAGATATATGGTTTGCAAATATTTTCTCCATTTGCCTTTGTATGTATCAGTTGTTTCCTTTGCTGTGCAAAAGCTCTTTAGGTTGATGTAGTCCCACATGTTTATTTTAGCTTTTGTTTCCCGTTCTCTTATTGCCTTATACAAGAAATAATTTCCAAGATCAAAGTCAAGGAGTTTTTCCTCTATGTTTTTTCTTAATTGAAGTATCATTGATATATAATCTTATATTGGTTTCAAATATACAACACTGTGGTACAACAGTTTACTTATATTATTAAGTCCTCCCCCTCTAATGTGGTTACTGTCTATCGGCGTGGAGAGATGTTGCAGAATCATTGACTATAATCTCTATGCTGTACCACCATCCCCATGACCAACTTATATTGTGATTGTGAATTATTGTGCCCTTTTAGCCCTCTTCATTCCCCTTCCACCCACCCCAACACCTACCCCTTGGTGGCCAACTGGTCACTTCTTGGTGTCTGTGCGTCTGCTGCTGTTTTAAAAGTTCTTTGGTTTTGCTTTGTTTTTGTGTTCCACAGGTGGGTGGGGTCATGTGGTATTTTTCTTTCTCCATCTGGCTTGTTTCACTGAGTGTGGTACCCTCTGGCTCCATCCATGTTGTTGCAGGTGGCAGGATTTCTCTCCTTTTTATGGCTGAGCATGCCATTGGGTGTGTGTGCCGCATCTTCTTTATCCATTCGTCTGTTGATGGGCACTTGGGTTGCTTCCGTGTCTTGGCTGTTGTGAATGGTGAGGTGATAAACATAGGGGTGTCTGTTTTTATACCAGTACCACCCTGTTTTGACTACTGTTGCTTTGTAATACAATTTGAAACAGGAAGTGCAATGCCTCCAGCTTTGTTCTTTCTCAAGATTGCTTTGGCCATTTAATATCTTTTGCAGTTCCCTACAGATTTTTATATCTTTGCTCTATTCTGTAAAAACCTCCATTGGTTTTATATAGTCCCACTTGTTCATTTTTGCTTTTGTTTCCCTTGCCCGGGGAGATATGTTCATGAAGAAGTTGCTCATTTTTATGTCCAAGAGATTTTTGTCTGTGTTTTTTTCTAAGAGTCTTATGGTTTCATGCACCTCAACAAACAAAAAGCAAATAAGCCATTTAAAAAATGGGCAGAGGAACTGAACAGAAACTTCTCCAAAGAAGAAACTCAGATAGCCAACAGGCACATGAAAGATGCTCCACATTGCTAATCATCAGGGAGATGCAGATTAGAGCCATAGTGGGATACCACCTCACACCAGTTAGGATGGCTGCCATCCAAAAGACAAACAACAGGTGTTGGCGGGGATGTGGAGAAAGGGGAACCCTCCTGCGCTGCTGGTGGGAATGTGAATTGGTTCAGCCATTGTGGAAAGCAGTATGGAGGTTCCTCAAAAAACTCAGAATAGAAATACCATTTGATGCAGGAATCCCACTCCTAAGAATGCAGCAGCCCAGTTTGAGAAAGACATATGCACCCCTGTGTTTATTGCACCACTATTTGCGGTGGCCGGGATGTGGGATGGCCTGGGTGTCCCTTGGAGGATGGATGGCTGGAGAGGATGTGGTACATATACACAATGGAATATTGTTCAGCTATGGGAAGAGGACAGGTCCTGCCGTTTGCGGCAGCGTGGATGGGGCTGGAGGGTGTTATGTTCGGTGGGGTGGGCTGAGCGGAGACGGACAGGTATCAGGTGATTTCACTCATTTGTGGATTATGGGAATGGAGAAAAAACTGAAGGAACAGAACAGCGGTGGACTCATGGAACCCAAGAATGGACTAACAGTTACCAAGGGGAAAGGAACTGAGGAAGATGGGTGGGAAGTGAGGGATGGGGGGAAAAGGGGTATTATGGTTAGCACACATAATGTAGCGGGTGGGGGGGGATACTGGGAGGGCAGTATAGCCCGGAGAAGACAAGTGGTGGTTCTGTGGCATCTTGCTGCACTGATGGACAGTGACTGTAGTGGGGTATGTGGTGGGGACTTGATAATAGGGGAGTCTAGTAACCATAATATTGCTCATGTAACTGTACATTAATAATAGCAAAAAAAAAAATACCTAAGAATAAACCGGGTAGGTAGAGGATATGTATGCTGAAAACTATGGGACATTGGTAAAGGAAATTGAGGAAGACACAAATAAAAGATATTCCATGATCATGGATTAAAGAATAAGTATTGTGAAAATGTGCACACTATCCATTGTGTTGAATATGTGAAATATGTTGTATCTCAATTATACCTCAATAAAAATAAAATAATGGATAATTCATCAACAACAACAACAAAAACAAAACTTCCATTGGAATTGTGGTAGGGATTACTTTGAGCCTATAGAACTTTTTCTAGTATGGAGATTTAACAATATTCTTCTAATCAAGAATATGGGATGTCTTCCCATTTGTTTGTCTTTTCTTCAGTTTCTTGTAGGTGTCATATATTTTTCAGTGTACATGTCTCCCACCTGTTTGGTTAAATTTATTCCTAAATATATTATTGGTTTTGATGCTATTATAAACAAGATTATTTTACTGATACCTCTTTCAGACAGTTGACAGTTAGTGTTAGAAACACAAGTGATTTCTATAGATTTGGTACCCTGCAACTTTACTGAATTCATCTATTAGTCTGTTTTTTTTGTATAGTCTTTAGAGTTTTTGTATATAAAATCATGTCATCTGCAAACAGAGATAATTTTATTTTTTTCTTGGCTAATGTCTGGACTTCAGTACTATGTCAACTAGAAATGGTGAAAGTGAGCATCCTTGTCTTATTCCTGATCTTAGAAGAAAAGATGTAACTTTTCACCTTTGAATATGATGTTAGCTATGGGCTTGTAATATATGGCCTTTATTATGTTGAGGTACATTGTGGCAGTTCTTGATATAGTCTGTTTATTAGCCCCTTATCAGATATGTGATTTTCAAATATTTTCTCTCATTCTGTAAGTTGCTTTTTTACTTTGTTAATTATGTCCTTTGATTTACAGAGGTTTTAAATTTGGATGCAATCCAGTTTATCTACTTTTATATTTTTGTTGCCTATGTTTTTAATGTCGTATTTAAGAAATCTTTGTCAAGTCCAATGTCATGAAGGTTTTCCTTTATATTTTCTTTTAAAAGTTTTATGATTGTAGGTATTATGTTTAGATTTTAGATCCATTTTGAGTTAATTTTTATATGTGATGTAAGGTACTGTTCCAAATTTATTCTTTTTCATGTAAAATCTAGTTTCCTAAAACAGTTTGTTGGAAATCATTTTGTCCTTTTCCCATGGAATAGTCTTGGTACCCCTTTTGAAAATCATTTGACCATATATGTGTGGTTTGTTTCAGTATTCAGTATTTTTTCCACTGGTCAGTATAACATAATTTCTGCAGATATATATGGTCTATGTAACAATTTCTGTATATAGATATGGCGTAATTTCTTGATAATTATAATTAAAACTTTAAGAACCAAAAAAAAAAAAAGTCCTGCCATTTGCAACAACTTGGATAAATTTGAGGGTATTGTGTTAAGTGAAATAAGCCAGGCAGAGAAAGATACATACAATATGATTTCATATATATGTGGAATCTAAAAACAAAACAAAACCAACAAAATAGCAATAGACTCATAGACACTGAGAAATGACTGGTGGTTATTATGGGGGAGGAGTTGGGGCCGGTAGGTGAAATAGGTGAAGGGGATAAAGAGACACAAAATCTCAATCATAATATAAATTTGTCATGGGGATGAAAGTACAGCATAGATAATATAGTCAATAGTTCTTATGTTGATAGATAAGTACTACACTAGTTGGGGAGAGCATTTAATATTGCATATAGCTGTTGAATCACTATGTTGTATATCAACCATACTTCAATAAAAAATATGTATTAGAAAAAGGTGGATCTTGAATAGACACATACTCTTACTGCATTGTGGATGGGTCTAGCCGTGAGTTTAGTGAGACAAGAGATTAATAATTTAGAAAAGACACAGCTATAGACAAAATCAGGTAGTTATAATGGGTATTTAAAAATTTGAAATATCTGAACGTTTTTAAGAAGAATATTTTCAAAGACCCAATGAGTAATTAGGTATGGATTGTAAAGGAGAGAAAGGATTAAAATATTGTTGAGACCCAATATGTAAAGAAAACCAGGAACGCACTGAGTTGGGAGTATTAATTTTCCATAGCAAGGAGATTGCATACCTAAGGAAAACAAAATATTCTGGTATGAAAGAATTAGAATGTATTTCATAGGTGATTTGGGGAGAGTGTTCAAGGATTTAGAAAGTGAGAAAGTGAAGGTTATTCAATGACAGGATCACTTAATAATTTATATGTAGGAGGTGGGAGTGAGAATATGGACCTAGAGCTGTTCTTGCTAAAGGAATAGCAGTCATTCGTTTTAGGTAGGAGAGAGGACTATTTGATTATTGTTGCAGAGCTTTAGAATCATTCTCAGTATTATATTCAGGCATTATTTTAGAATGGTCTTGTTCTACCACAGCCACAAACCGACCTTGTCTAATTATTACTGATTTTTGTTCAGTGGGGAATACCATTGCCTGGTTAATCACTGCTTTCAGGGCCATTTGATTTTCTTACAGTTTTTCCCTTTTCTCTATTCTTTCCCATTTTGTGCAATGGCAAATGAAGTTAGGCCACAGTATATCAATCTTGCGATCCATTGCTCAGATGCTGTTGATCAGTAGGTTGTCTGGAAAATGATCATTGTAGTTAGAGTTGTTCTCTCCTGTTCCTTTTGTTGTAGGATCAGTTAAGCCCCCTGATGGGATAATGGTTGTACCATAACATTTAAGATTTTTGTAAGGACACATCATCCAGCTATAATTTAGAAAATTCCCAGGAACAAAATGATTATCGGTCCTTGTAATTAGATATCAGTGTCAAGGACCTAACCAGCCCACAAAAGTATCTCCAAAATCTATCTGGATTTCTTTTACAGATCCATGTGGCTTTTTTCTCTTGGCCTAAGAAACAGGCCAAAAGATATGACTAGGAGACTAGATATGGTTCATTATATTTTTAACATAAAGTAAAGGAGGCTAGAGAATCAGACCAGAATTTTGTATTTGTGAATATTTATTCCAGGCAAGTCTGTGAATTTTTGCTTTTGTCTAAAAGCAACAGGAAATCTTTGGAGAATTTTCTCATGAAGTGTGATATTATTTGTTTAGCATTTTAGAAAAAAAATTCTGGACTTAATGTAAAGAGTGGATAAGAGTGTAAGAGAAAATACGAGCTTGCAGAGATCTGAATTAAGGCAGTATATAAAAGAGAATTTACTGGATATACAATCAGAAGAAAAAAGGAAGAAACCAGGTAAATGTTAAGGTATTAAGGACAGTATGAGGGAAAGAGATTCCTGCAGTTTGACTCCCAGATGTTTGACCTAGCTGGTTGGGAACATAGCAGTACCAGGAGACTTGGATACAAAAAGGCAAACATATTTTAGAGAGAAAAACTGATGAAAACTGTAAACTTGGGGTAACTGTTTAGGACACACTGTTGATATGTCATAGAGTATAGAAGATGCATATTCTATTTTAGGAGATAAAATTTTGACCATATCACATACCTTTATAATCCATAAGAGCAACAAACATCAAACATCTTATGGAAATTCTATTATCTATAAAAATGCTCAGTATTATTAACAATTGCAGTTAGAAGAATTGTGTGTTAGAAATATTCATATTCATAAACAATGTTAATGTTTCTTCTGTTGCAAATATTTTCCCCAGATTTCTCTTTTTAAGTAGGGTATTTTCAGTCACATAAAGGAAATATTTGGAATGCATCGGTTTAAGATAAATACAATTTATAGCAGTATTGCCAACTGGTAGAGCTTCAAGAGTTTTATAATTGTCTTCTCCATTAGATTAAGCAAATAAATAAACACATGGATATTTAGGAATAACTAACCACAGAAGTGATAGCATCTTTATTGTGTCTGGCAATATCTAAGAGATAATTCCCACACTCTGAATGATCACTTCCTAAATCAAAGTAGGAAATATCTAAAATATACTCTTTAATCTCTTTTAGAGACCTATATATTTTACATGTATTAATACAAAGTGCCTTCTTCTAAAAAAAGTCTTATTTGTTGTTAGAATTTCCCTTATTAGTACCATTTACCTTTAGAGAATTAGGTTCCTATGGTGTGCTCATAAAACCTGTACTTTTCACATTGTAACTATTTGATGCTGAATATCTTGAGTGAGTTAAACAGGACACTTTGGTTTTTACTAGGCAGAATACATTAATTCATTATTGGAAAGATGGCATGTAACAAAAAGAAATATAAAAATCTCACTTGAAGACAGGGCTTTGAATGATACTGTCATTTTAAATCACTACTGAAATGTAATAAGCTATTTTATTAATTCATCTTATTAGTATTTTAGGAACAAGTTCTACATATTTGACTTTTACTTCTAGTTATTATCTAATTTCATTCTTAAAATAATACTTAACCAAAAAAGTTTTAAAAAGTGCTTCTGTTAAGGTTGTGTTTTAGCAGAAAATAGAATATTTCCCTCTATACTAATTTTGTACAAAACAATTCATTTATCCAATCCAGAATTCATGAATTAATGAAACAAGTGTATTTTAATATACAAAACTGTACCAAGTTTAGAAAACTAAAGCTTTCTAAGTTGCTTTTCACTTAAGGATCAATGTAATATATTAATCTGAATAATGACATTGCTGTACACTGAATGTTTATGTGTCCCCCAAATTCACGTGTTGAAATACTAGTACCCAACGTGTTGGTATTAGGAGGTAAATCCTTTGGGAGGTCATTAGGTCATCATGAAGAGATCAATGCCTTATAAAAAGACACAGCACACTTGCTGTCTCTCCTCTGCTCTTCTCCATATGAGTATCTAGTGAAGAAATCACCATCTGCAAACCATGAAGCGGACTCTCACCAGACACTGGATCTGCTGGAGTCTTGGTCTTGGACTTCCCAGCTTCCAGAACTGAGAAATAAATTTCTGTTGTTTAAGCTACCCAGTCTATGGTATTCTGTTGTAGCTGTCAGAACTAAGACACATTGAAAAATACAATTCAGATGAGTGATTAAGAGCACACCACTTCATACTGAATTAAATGCCAGTTCTAACGCTTATATCTTGTGTGATGTTACACAATTTTTTAAAAAATTTTCTGTGATTCTGGTTCTGCATCTGTATAAAGGAAATAACCATTGTAGGGATATTGTAAAGATTAAATAACAATAAATCTTTAACAGTGTCTTGTACATAATAAGCATAATGTAAAGATTAGATGATGATGAGATTGCCTTTTAATAATTTATTTAAATGAGTAATGCTGTCAATTTGTATGATATCATCCTTGTTTTCAACAATAATGCATTCTTTCTATTCTAATGAGTATAAAACTATTCAAAGGAAAAAATGTTTTGAAACATTTTTGGAACAATACTCTGTTTTTTTACATCCTGTTACATACAAAGTAAGCTTATGTGCTTTATAAATTTCTATTATCATTATTTTCAGAGCAGAAGTATAATTATATGGCCACAGAAATTTTAAATGTTTAGATAAATTCCTAACTTGAATAAGATTCAACACCTGTTGAAAAGTAAAGAATATATGGTAGTGCACAGTGATATCTAATAACATTATCTGTTTCTTAATGTAGAAGGAACTATAATGTCTACATTTGATTTCACAGTTAACCAGAAAGAAAATACAATTATGAATATATTTGTCAATCTTCTTCAACACATGTTTTAAAAATGGCTAACTAAAAGATATTTCAAAAGAAAGAGGAGAGAATAACAAGAATACTGGTATTGTTAGCAACCACTGTGTCGTAGAGGGTGTTCTAGTCCCAATGAGCATTTAGAGCCATTTAATACATTTAATACAGTAACACATTATTCTATGATATGGATATTAATATTTTCATCCTTCTCATAAATCACTTAAATTTTATAAAACTAAATTGTGTTTCCAATTCATTCTAATTATATATCTGATTGACTACTTTTGGACTTTGATTTTAAATTGAAACAAATAGTGTAGCAATAGGAGCTTTTAGGATCTGTTTGTTTCATCCATTAATTTTGCAAAATGTCAGCCATTATCTCTTCAAATTTTCTTCTCTACCTCATTTACTCGTTCTAAGACTTAAATTACACAAATATTATGCCTTTGATATTGTTCTGTGGCTTAGATACTCTGTTGTGGTTTTTCTTCATTATTTTCTTCCATCTGCTTGTTTTAGTTTTGATGATTTTTGTTGATCTGTCTTCAAGTTAATTGATTCTTCCTCAGCTATGATCATTCTACTGGTGAACCTATTAAAGGAATTCATCAGTCACATCATGATTTCCCTCTTAGCATTTCCATTTGATTGTTTTATAGTTGTGATATCTTTGCTCAAATTCCCTCTACTTTCATGTGAGTTTCCCTCATTTTCTGCTGGTTTAACTTACAAATCATGGTTATTTTAAATCTGCTGTGTGGGAGCTTTAACAGTTGAAATCATCTCTCAGTATGGTTCTATGGTTACTTTATCTCTTGAAAAATAGTTTGTTTTTCTTTGTGTGTAACAGCTGATTGTACATCATACATTGTATATAGAGGAGGACTGAGGTAACTAATGTTTATATCCAGAAAACAGGTATACCTCTTCTTCTGTTAGGCTGCTAGTGTGAGGGATTGGGTCTATCTAGTAGTTCTTAAACTGAGTTTGAGTTTTCTGTTTACTGCCATTACTTTGTGTTCACCACAGACTTCAAATTCCGCAGAAATGGGCTGCTCTTATGCTCAGAGAATCATCTGAAGTGCTATAAGGTTTTCCTCAATATTTATGATCCATTTTCATCTTTTAGTAGTTCTTATAAGTCTGTGCAAAAATGGGGCCTGGCTCCATGCTCTTTCCCTCTCCAGTGGTAGTTGGTGGTGCTTTTAGCCTGATGCTCCACGCCCCTCACTGTCCAAGTCTTAGGCACATGTGCTTGACTCTTGGGGGTAGGTCTTTCTCAGTATTCCTATCCCTTTTACCCATGAAAACCAAGCTCTGTCCTGTATTTGTAGTGGATCTTAGGTGGAAACAGTTTGCCTCACCTTACTCAATAGTAGCAGACCTCTATTTCATATTGACGAAGATTCCTGCTTATAAGAAGGCACAAGTAGGAAAGAGAGTTTTCTCCCTCTTCCTGCAGCCACGAATCTTTGTCTCCCTCTATCTATCCGTCTGCTCTAAATTCTTTCCATAGCACAGAAGCCCGGGAAGGGAGCTTACAAATGAGAGTGAATTCCCTTTATGGTTGGCATGCCATCCCAGGCGAGGCCTTTACAAGTCTGTTAAAGTATTACCCAATTTCTTCTTTCTTACTGTGTGGCAGTCACCTTTTCCTGCTGTTCTTCCCCAGAGTTGAAGCAGTTTGTGTATGATATCTCTCCTTTCTGAGATTTATCTGTCTTTGGAATTTAATTCAATTGCTTGTCATGTCACTTCCTATTTTTCTCTTTTAATAATAAAAAATAACAATGGCAGTGAGGATAGGGTAAACTTCATCATTGCTGGTATGAATCAAAAATGAATAAGTGGGTCTATATCAAACTAAAAGGCTTCTGACCAGCAAAGGACACTGTCAACAAAACAAAAAGGCAACCTACAGTATAGAATATATTCATAAATGATTATCTGATGAGGGGTTAACATCCAAAATATATAAAAACTCTTATGACTGAATACCAAAAGCCAAATAACCAAATTAAGAAATGGACAGAGGACCTGAATAGACATTTTTCAAAGACATACAGATGGCCAACAGGCACATGGAAAGATGCTACAGATTGCTAATCATCAGGAAAATGCTAATTGAAACCACAATGAGATACTGCTTCACATCAGTCAGAATGGTCACTATCCAAGAAACAGGAAATATAAAGTGTTGGTGAGGATGTGGAGAAGAGGGAACCCTCCTTACACTGTTGGTGGGAGTGTAAATTGGAGCAGCCACTGTAGAAAGCAGTATAGAGATTCCTCAAAAAACTAAAAATAGAAATACCACACAATCCAGTAACTCCAGTTCTGACATTGACCTGAAGAAGTCAAAATCTCTGATTTGAAAAGACATAGGCATCCCTAAGTTTAGTGATGCATTATTTACAACAGCCAAGATAGGGAAGTAACCAAAGTGTCCATTAATAGATGAATGGATAAAGATGAAGTACATATACACAATGGAATATTATTCAGCCATAAAAAAGAAAGAAATCCTGCCATTTGTGATGACATGGATGAACCTAGAGAGTATAATGCTAAGTTGAATAAGCCAGGAGGAGAAAGACAAATATCTATGATTTTGCTTATATGTGAAATCATAAACAAAATGAACAAAACAATAGTAGATTCATTGACACTGAGAGGTGACTGGTGATTGGAGGAAGGATTTGGTTGGGTGGTTGGGAGAGAAATAGGGAGGCACAAAATCTCAATCATAATATAGGTTGGTAACAGGGATGGAAGTGCAGCGTGGAGAATATAGTAAATGATTCTGTAACATCTTTCTATGTTGACAGCTATTAACTGCACTAGTTGGGGTGAGTAACAATGTGGGTTACTGTTAAATCACTGTATTGTATACATGCAACCAATATAATATTGTGTATCAACTATACTCCAATATACAAAAGAAATATTAAAAAATGCCACCCAGCTGTTGACTTTAAAATGGTTAATTTTGTATCATATCATGTGAATTTCACCTCAGTAAGAACAAAATGTTCAAGTGCTTAAGGAGGTGGAGTGGAAAGTAAAAACCATTTGATGGAGGAACAAGCTCCTGGAAGAGTCAGAAGATGGAAATAAAAGGGTTGACTGAAGATGTTAGATTTGGGCAGGACTGATGCATATGCCTGGGCTGGAGAAGAAAGTAGACGGGGTCTCTGATCAACAATGAGAAGAGAGTACTGCTAAAGAAATTCACCTAGATTATCTTTCACTTCAATTTTCAGTAGAAATCAGATACAAGTGCAAAATATGAGGGCAGGGGCATAGTTTAGGCTTCAAAGCATTTGAACTATTTTTATTATTCCAGGATCTCAATTTTATTGGTCCAATACATAAATATTAAGATTTCCAGAAAAAAATACAAACATGGGAATAGTTATCAAAGAATTAAAAATATCCAGAAAGAATGGAAATTATTCTGCAGATTGATATTTTATGCTAATTTTTAATATCTAATATAGGACACATCCTTACAAAGTTATAGAATTCAAGAGGCCAAGAACCATGAGGACAATCAGATTTACCAATTATTGAGGCAATTATTATTCATCAGAAGCAATAAAATAATGGAAAAATACATTTAAAATTCTCATTAAATTAATTCCGACATGTTTAGGGTTTTGGACTTTTTCCTAGGGATATAGCTTTAAGCAGGAGGGGACAGGAACCTATTTGCATTTTGGACCCACTGAAAGAGTAACAGGAAGGATGGACGGTGGGAGTGAACCTTCTGCAGAACAGCGACACATGGTCAGCGACCCCTCCCCTGAAGCAGATACTGCTGATTGCCTGCCCAACAGCTAATCCCCCTGCCTGCTTTTCACGGGATTCTTTTTATTCCAGGTGGTTATTAGTCACCTTCTCAGACTCTCTTTTAGCCTAGTGACCTGCTTCTGGCTAATCCTATTTTATAAATAGAACTCTGTAAAAAAGTGTCAGGTACAGTTAACATGCCCTTTCTTCATTTTACACCTGCTCCTCACTGGATGTAGATGCTAAGTCCGCAGGTAGCAACCCTCTTGGAGCCGTGAGAAATAAAGACAATTTAAGGATGAGGAGCAGAAGCAGGCCAGACTATACAGTGATGCACAGACTATCCATTCCCAGACCTCTTGTTGCCTAAGACAAGTAGGGTTCTCTGTTGCAGCAGAGTCCAACCCTTACTTCAACAACTAACTCCTCGGACATCTCTGACATGCCCGAATTCTAAAGGAACACAACATCCTATCTTTCTCCAGATGTGTCCCAAGATCGCCTGCATCAGAATCTCCTGGAGCAGGAGTTAAAACTGCAGAACCTCTCAGTCAGATGATCAAAGTAAACATTGTCATAATAAGTCATGATGTGATGGGAATGGCATTTTACCTTTGGGGTCATCCTCCAGCTTAATCACAAGAAAAATACCAAAAAAAACCCCAACGGTGGTGCATTTTACAAAATACTTGACCAGCACTCCTTAACAACAAGGGATGCCCAAATAACTGTCATGCTTAAGGCATGACAACTAAATGTAAGCTGGCGTCCTGGAAGGGGTCCGGGGACAGAAAGGGACAAAAACTTTCTGCACTAGCTTTATGTATTTTTCTGTAAATCCAAAACTATTCTAAGATGAAAAATCTTTTAAGATGAAAATTCCATCTCCATGCTAGTCCTACAGAATCATACTACCTTGAATGAGACCCAGGGACCTGAATATCTAACAGGACCCTCAAGTTTGAAAACTACTAGTTTAGGCCTAATTGGACCCCTTGCTATGTTTGAAAGACCCTTCAGGCCACCAACTTGGCTACCCACAAAGAAAGATGCAGAACCTTCAACACAGAGGGATGTTCAGGATATCTAAAGACTGAATGTTCAGCTTCCGGAACAAAGCAGACAATTCCTTTGTTGCATGTATTTTACCGACACCAAGTGCCTTTGCTAGAAATCGTCCGTTCAATGTTTTGCCCCAAAATTGGATCTGAACCTCTGAAGCAATGACATTACTAGGTAATCTCTAATAAAACATCTGGACTCCACTTGTGTCCTTCTGTTCTTAATAAAGTGAAACGTGGTGATTTCATTTTCCTTACTTCTTGGCTCCCACTGTTTACCACCATATCTCTCGGAGTAAAAGTAAAATCAACATTTGAAGGTTTTCTGTGGTTCTATGGAAAATTTTCATCAGGCTTGAAAAAGCAAAATAATTATTTTCTCTAATGGATTTCTGACATAAATATATGGAAATGCAGCCGTTCGTTAGCCAATTTCAACTATATCAGGGTCAAATTACATTGCAAAATGTAGTAATACATGCAGCCCCCGAAGAAAACAGCATGGTGAAATGGAAGAAAATTGAACTAGAGATCAGAGACCCAGGTAGTAGACCGTGTTGTAAATACCTGATAGTTGTAACTTTGGAGAAGTAACCTGAACTAAATTTCCACATTAGCAAAATGAGCAATTTGGAATAAATGACTTGTGAAATCTTTCTGAGCTCTGCAATTTGGAGTCTGAAATCTCAAAGCTAGGAGTTAGTCTTACACCTAATACCCAGCATTAAGGCTTGTATTTGTAAACTCAAAATAACTCATAACTAATAATTCAGTAACTAATTATAAAAATACAGGTGTATCAACAAAATATTAGCAAACCGAATTCAAAAATACATCAAGAGGATCATACACCATGATCAAGTGGGATTCATTCCAGGGATGCAAGGATGGTACAACATTCGAAAATCCATCAACATCATCCATCACATCAATAAAAAGAAGAACAAAAACCACATGATCATCTCCATAGATGCTGAAAAAGCATTTGACAAAATTCAGCATCCATTTTTGATTAAAACTCTCAACAGAATGGGTATAGATGGCAAGTACCTCAACATCATAAAGGCTATATATGACAAACCCACAGCTAACATCATACTTAATAGCGAGAAGCTGAAAGCTTTTCATCTAAGATCAGGAACAAGACAGGGGTGCCCACTCTCTCCACTGTTATTCAACATAGTACTGGAGGTCCTAGCCACGGCAATCAGACAAAACAAAGACACACAAGGCATCCAGATTGGTAAAGAAGAAGTCAAATTGTCACTATTTGCAGATGATATGATACTGTACATAAAAAACCCTAAAGACTCCACTCCAAAACTACTAGAACTAATATCTGAATTCAGCAAAGTTGCAGGATATAAAATTAACACACAGAAATCTGTTGCTTTCCTATACACTAATGATGAGCTAACAGAAGGAGAAATCAGAAAAACAATTCCATTCACAATTGCACCTAAAAGAATAAAATACCTAGGAATAAACCTAACCAAGGAAGTGAAAGACCTGTACTCTGAAAACTACAAGACACTCCTATGAGAAATTAAGGAAGACACTAACAAATGGAAAAGCATCCCATGCTCTTGGCTAGGAAGAATATTGTCAAAATGGCTATACTACCTAAAGCAATCTACAGATTCAACGCAATCCCTATCAAACTACCAACAGCTTTCTTCAATGAACTGGAACAAATAATTCTAAAATTCATATGGAACCAGAAAAGACCCCGAATAGCCAAAACAATCCTGAGAAGGAGGAATCAAACAGGGGGAATTACGCTCCCTGACTTCAAGCTCTACTACAAAGCCACAGTAATCAAGACAATTTGGTACTGGCACAAAAACAGACCCACAGACCAGTGGAACAGAATAGAAAATCCAAACATTAACCCAAACACCTACGGTCAATTAATATTTGATAAAGGAGCCCTGGATATACAATGGGGAGATGACAGCCTCTTCAGCAGCTGGTGTTGGAAAAACTGGACAGCTGCATGTAAGAGAATGAAACTGGACTACTGTCTAACCCCATACACAAAGGTAAACTCAAGGTGGATCAAAGACCTGAATGTAAGTCATGAAACCATAAAACTCTTAGAAAAAAACATAGGCAAAAATCTCTTGGACATAAACATGAGTGACTTCTTCATGAACATATCCCCCCGGGCAAGGGAAACAAAAGCAAAAATGAACAAATGGGACTATATCAAGTTGAAAAGCTTCTGTACAGCAAAGGACACCATTAGTAGAACAAAAAGACATCCTACAATATGGGAAAATATATTCATAAATGATGTATCTGATAAGGGGTCGACATCCAAAATATACAAAGAACTCACACACCTTAACAAACAAAAAGCAAATAACCCAATTAAGAAATGGGCACAGGACATGAATAGACACTTCTCTAAAGAAGAAATTCAGATGGCCAACAGGCACATGAAAAAATGCTCCACATCGCTAATCATCAGAGAAATGCAGATTAAAACCACAATGAGATATCACCTCACACCAGTGAGGATGGCCAACATCCAAAACACAAACAACAACAAATGTTGGCGAGGATGTGGAGAGAGGGGAACCCTCCTACATTGCTGGTGGGAATGCAAATTAGTTCAACCATTGTGGAAAGCAGTATGGAGGTTCCTCAAAAAACTCAAAATAGAAATACCACATGACCCAGGAATCCCACTCCTAGGAATTTACCCCAAGAATGCAGCAGCCCAGTTTGAGAAAGACAGATGCACCCCTATGTTTATTGCAGCACTATTTACAATAGCCAAGAAATGGAAGCAACCTAAGTGCCCATCAGTAGATGAATGGATTAAGAAGATGTGGTACATATACACAATGGAATATTACGCAGCCATAAGAAAAAAACAAATCCTACCATTTGCAACAACATGGATGGAGCTGGAGGGTATTATGCTCAGTGAAATAAGCCAGGCCGAAAAAGACAAGTACCAAATGATCTCACTCATATGTGGAGTATAAGAACAAAGAAAAAAAAAATGAAGGAACAAAACAGCAGCAGACTCACAGAACCCACGAATGGACTAACAGTTACCAAAGG
>JAQQAC010019064.1:6982842-7081286 GCA_029783875.1 Phataginus tricuspis
CATGGATGGAGCTGGAGGGTATTATGCTCAGTGAAATAAGCCAGGCCAAAAAAGACAAGTACCAAATGATCTCACTCATATGTGGAGTATAACAACAAAGAAAAAAAAAAATGAAGAAACAGAACAGCAGCAGACTCACAGAACCAAAGAATGGACTAACAGTTACCAAAGGGAAAGGGACTGGGGAGATGGGTGGGAAGGGAGGGATAAGAGGGTAAAAGGGACATTACGATTGGCAGGCATAGGGTGGGGGTGCACGGGGGGGACTGTACAGCTCAGAGAAGACAAGTAGTGATTCTCATCTCACTACACTGATGGACAGTGACTGTGGTGGGGTTGGTGGGGGGGACCGGATGAAGGGGGTAGTTTAATCATCACAATATTGCTCATGTAATTGTAGGTTAATGATACTAAAATAAAATAAATTGTAAAAAGAAAAAAAAAAAACAAAAATAAAAATACAGGTGTAAAACTTTAGCAGTCTTAATCCTTGAGAATTATATCCCACAAAGTTAATTAAGGAGACCCAGCCAGTATCAAAGGCTATTTAAAGATGTCTTTCAATTCATTTTGCCTTTATTATGGATTCTGCCACGTGAGGCAGAGAGCCAAGGATGAAAGCTGACAACTAGTCAAGAAAAGCCCAATAAAACAGATGTTTTAGACGTGAAGCAGGTGTTGAGGTTTATTTATACCCGGCTGTTGCATAGATTGACATTGTTAAACTTTCAAACAGGAGTCCCCCCATAGACAAAGGAAATGAATAGATAAGTCACAAAAGAACTAAAAGTGGTAAACAAGCATATGGAGTAATATTCACCCTAATAGACATACGTGCAAATTAAATCAACAAAGAGGTACCTTTTTTTCCTGCTATATATCCCAATGAAGACAAAGATATGGTGATGCTATGTTTTCATATATCACTGCTAGAAAGAGCATAAACTGGTACAAACCTTTTGAAAAATATGATGTACATAAAGAATTATTTAAATATTCATGCACTTTGATTCTGTAATCCCACTAAGAATGCAGAACAAAACAATATGCACAGTGATATTCATTGCAGAGAAAAATTGGAAATGACCTCTAAATAGGTGAGAGATTGTAACATTTGTTACATCTGTTCAATTTAATATTGTGCCACTTTTAAAAATGATGTCCTCAGAGTAACAGAAAATGTTTACAGCCTGCAAGATGTGGTAAACTGTCAGTTCATATATATATCTTTGGCTTACAGAATGTTTTTAAAATTTACCTCAAAATGTTTGTTTGGCTTTTGTCAAAAAATCAGAATAACTGGCAAAACTGAACCTTTTTGCTTAACAACAACCCTTTGGAGCTGAGTAATAACTGTTCCCTTTAGTATAAGGCACACATAACCCCCTTTGATACACAGTCCCTACCCGGTGACCCTTGGAGACATTTGAGTTTATAACCCCTGACCTAAATGTAATTATCAGGACATAAAATTGTACATATAAGTGTTAACTATGCACATGAAAAGAGTAAAATCTCCCAAAGTGTTATGAATGGTTGTATTAGAACTTTAGTATTATGGTTGACTTCATTTTATTATAAAATTTTTTGCATGACTTTCATCTTTTAAAATGGACTAGAAATTGACCTAAGTCAATGAGACCTTTCATCAAATGTCCAGTCTTTTAGAGAATAGTAGTGATCTCCAGCTACTAGAAGAGGAAGGTGAAGGCCATTTGTCTCCTTCTCCATAATCTTGCAACTGGATGATATGAAAGCAAATCTTAACCCAAATTCTTCTAAACATATGACACTTCTTAGCCAGGAATTACATATTTGCTTCCTATAATCCCAGAGAAGTCACCCTTTCTTTTCTCAGGAACCACCCCATTTAAAATGAAAGTTAGAAAGCAAACAGAGTGAAAGTTTCATTCTTAGACACAATATTCTGGTAACCAAACTGGACTTCATAGTGTCAGGTCTGTGATGCAGGTAGACAAAGGACAAATGGGCTGTAGGCCTTGAGCACTGCTGAACTGAACACATTCATAACACCTGCTTCCAAAAATGATGGAGGCCAGAGTCTGTCTAGATAACCACTTATCTTGACTACTACTCATTTCATAAATGGGAAACTAGTCCTAACATCAAGAAATGAATGGTGGTTCATTGATGGACTCATGGACTCAGTGGACCTACTCTGAGTTAGACCTGGCATAAGACTTCATTTATTATATGAATCCCTCATGTTCCCATCCTAAAAGTCCCACTATAATGATACTCTTGTTCTGGAGTATTAGGGTCAACTTGGACCTTGTGTCCCACATCCTCAGAGTGTTTTTGTACAGGTATCCAAGTAAATGACTGTAGATCCTTTTGAGAAACTGGTAGGGGCATCATTGCCATATTCATTTGCAGTGGTGTCACAAAGTCTTCCTTCTTGGGGATCCAGTCTTTCCTTCAGTCAGTGTTTTGGGTTCTGAAAAATAGCGAAGCTCTGGAAACTTGGCAAGAGGTCATAACTTTTTATTAAGGTGGCTGTGCCCTACCTATCTCCTGATCATTCACCTTTGAAATCTTTTGATGGCATAGCTAAAACAATATTTTTATTGTCTACCCATCTATTTTGCCCTAGGGATGCCATGTTCTTTTACCCATCTCCATACTTCTCTGCAGGAACCCCTCAGACCTGACCACTCATTATGATCACTGTACCCGCTATGCTCTGACAGTGAGCACTGGCCTTTCTTCCATCCCTACTGCCATCAGCGAGCCCACTTCTGGAACAGCAGGTGCCTACAGGGCTACCACTAGGCGTCTCAGGGATGCTGGTGCCACCTCACCAATGTATTAAGAAAACACAACCATTTCATTGTTCGCGGCAGTAATATCCATGAAATAGGAAATCAGGTGTTTGATCTGCTAATGACAGGGTTTTCCCCTGATGCACATTAAAATAAGTAACTATTAATAAAAAATTTCCACCCACATATCACTGAAATTGCCCTACATACATATGAACCTTGGAGAAGCACTACAGTAGCCAATAGGGACACATTTAGGAAATAGGACAGCCCTCCAGCCACCTGCCCACCTGAGGGTCCTGGTGCCGCTGAGCATCTGTGACCTCAGAAGTGGTCACTTCAGTCACCCTTGGGCCTCTCAGACGCTGCAGTGTGCACCAGACTTGAGCACAGATTTGCCCCTTGACTGGTTTTAGGATGAGGGGAGGTTCTTAAATCCATCTGTCTTTCAGCTCCTTTATCCTTTAATTTAAAGGGCTTATGGAAAGAATAACTGTTTCTTCTTATTTCTCTGAAACACAACACATATCCAGTTGAAAATCAAATGCAGAAACCTTTTAATTCTGTGCAAGGAAAATATCCTGGATAAGTCATGTTTTTTATAGCAATAGAGACAATCTTATCCTGACTCATTCCTTATCAAAAATAGACTATGGTTACATTTTTTTTCTCCATAGATGCAAACAACCTCATCTAGTTTGACATCAAAAAAGGCAGGAAGACAAAACACAAATTCTGAGGACAGAGATGAAAACACTATGATTTTCCATTTTTTAATTTTATAGTTTGTTTTGTTTTTGTTTGTTTCACTCTCTGTGTGTCTACCTTGCAAGAGGCCATAGAGGTGAGGAACACTATCTGCAGGCTAATTTTAAACAGGAGAGGGATTAAACACTAAATATACAAAAATAAAACTTTTAGCTTACTTATGAAACTAGGAAGAATTTTGCTGAAACATGTCAGTTAAATTGGTCTGCAAAATAACAAATATTTTGAACATTGTGTACACTCCCAAAAGAGCTAGTCAGGATATGGAAATTTTCAAGTCATAATCCGCTGGACAGACAAAATACAAGTCACTTCTTAACCTTAAGTCAGAAGAGCACAATCTGTAAAAGTAGAACTATTGCCATTGTTCTCAGGAACCTACTGATAAGCCCTGCAGGTTCTGAAAGCCTTTTCAATAAAATGAACCATGATTCCTTGGCAAGCTCCTTGCTTAAGTAGCAAGTAACTTTTGAAGCTGGACTTCTCAATCTGTGGACAGAAGCAAGTTGTATTGGCAGCACTGCTCCATTTTGAAAACCATGTTCAGAATGGAAGACAGTCCAGCAGTTACCTTCTTTCGCACGACACTGCTTGCAGAGCTATGAGTCTGCAAGTCTGAGCAGGTACAACTCTCAGCTGGTAAACCAGAAACAGCTTAAGGGGAAGAGAAGGAACTGAAGGCAAACATTTCGGTTTATAGATGTTATCCTGGATTTTTATCAAGGGTTGGTGGAGTAGAAATGGATAATATGCAAAAATGAGATAACCAGACATCAGGAAAGTTGGGAATTTAAGATGCTTGTACCACAACTGAACAGAGCTTTCTACATGTGGCTGCAGGAGATTCTGATTGGGATTCATTTGGAACTCACTTCTGAGCAGCACCCCTAAACATTCCTATTCCTGGCACATTTAAATAATCATAACTGTTACTCACAAGGATGCCTCTGACACCTCCAAGATTCTGTAGGTCCTTCCAAATCCAAGAAAGGTCACGTAATGCCTGGTATTATTTTGGTGTTAGCCTCTAATAATTATTTTTAAATTGGTAATCCATATTTGGGCTCAGTGATGGCTGTCTCTATTAATTGTATTGTTTTATTAGCCAGATCATCCCATTCTTCCTATAGGATTAGTGGTGAGAGCTTATTGTACAACCAAAACCAAAATGGGGGCAATTGGTTCTTGCAATCTAATCACTCATGATGAAATATCCCACTGACTCTGATGCAAGATCAGCAGAGTGTTTCAATGCAACCTTCACTTCACAGAGTTACATTCTCACAAAGACCATATAACCAAACTCTTAGATATTTGCAAGTCAGAATCACTTCTCCTCTAGCTAGCCCTCTACTGGCTCCCTCTTCTACATGCATTTGTCCAACTTTGGTTGGCTGTTGAGTTCCAGCGGAAGAAGTCCGATTCTTCCTCCCTGCCTTGCCTTTAGGGACTTGGAAATGGAAGGCAGTGCAGTTCTTTCTGGCCATCTGCTGGGCATGGGACCCCAGGCTTCTTGGGGTAAGTTCGACTGGCAATTTTAAAGAACTCTTCTGCAGCATCAAGAGCAATGAGACGGTCCTGCCAAAAAATTAAAACAAAAATGTTTTTTTCCCATGATGATGGGAAAACCAATCCCATCTAACAGTACCCACACTAGAAATCATAGTGAGCAAGTAAAACACGTATTAAATGTTTCTCAACAAATTTAGAGACACTCCTTCATCCTTTACTCACAATACCCAACAACCATCCCACCACTCTTCAAGTCCTTTCAAATTATTTTTCCATCTTAGGTTATATAAACAGTATTTCTCACATTTCTTTGACCTACATCCAAATGGTTCAAAAAGCTAACTGTGCAGCAGACCTGGCTGAAAAATACAGATTCTTGAACCACAAGCAAAACCTCAGTCAGTATGAGCACAATCTAGAGATCTGAATTTTGTCAAGTCCTCCAGATAACTGGATGCTTCTGGCCACCGGAAACAAGTACCTAAGATTGCTGGTGGTATTGGAATGCTGAGTATATGAAATCATAGAAAAGCAAAAAATTTAAAGCAAAATAAGGGCAGATGAAAAATGCAACCACTTACCACAACAAAGAGGTATCTCTCCGAGAGCTCCCAGCTTGTTGGAAAAATACTGGTTTCTTCAGCCAGTTTTAACAGTATCTCCCGAGCTTTCCTTGTGTTTTTAGAATCACTGACGGTGCTCAGTTTAGTCACTGACAACAAAGAGTCTGCTTCCTTTTGAAAACCTAAGGCAAAAAAAAAGTACCTCTCCTGAAAAGTAGTCACAGGAAACGCCTGTCCTGCAGCATGGTCCCTGCAGAAGGTTCAGATGGGACCCAAAGTGGATTCTGAACACATATCAGAAAGCTCAAGCCCAAGGTACCATTCCTGGGGCTGCTTCCCCGCTCAGTGTGACTGGCAGTCTTCAATTAAAATTCATTTGATGTTTCCTCTTCTTTAATTTCCCTTCGCTAGCCTTTCCTTCTGAGCTGAGTCTCAGATAATCCCCCACTGACTGCTTGCTGCTGTTCTTTTTTCAGACTGAAAACCCCCAACTCCCCACTCTACACCTCCTCCTTTGTCCCCAGAATTCCTACTGCCTTTGCAGCTTGGGAGCTGCAAAGTGGTCACCTCTAGGCCCCTACTTCTCCACACCCCAGGTTCCCTTCCCCAGGACAACATGTTGGGCTGGTTAAAATACTTACCCAATGGTATATAAAAGACTCATAGATTTAAACCTGCGTGGAATAACTTACATTGTAAAAAGGAGACTATTAATACAGCAATATTGGGTGAGTAAGGAAGGCAGAGGTTCTTCCCATCCCATTGTATCTCATCTAAAGCAACAGGGGCCAGCACCTAGTATGCCACTTTTTAAAAGATGATGCCAAGGTGACGTGTTCTCTTTCCAAGCAGAAAGACTAAGGGCTTCAAAACTGATCTCCATTTTTTAAACATTAAAACAAGCTTATTTTATAATGTGAGGGCTATGTGTATTGTACCACAGCTCCAGCAGAATTAAGGAAAACCATTACCCAATATCTACTCTAATGCCACAGGTGTTTCTCCCACTTTTAAGCTTTTCTGCCTTCTAGCCTTTCTGAAAATCTACACCGAATTTATTCTCTCTTACAAAGAGTGTTTCTCCCAACCTGCCTCATCTGATATAGCTATTGCCTAAGTGGCCACTTTTATCTAATTCAATCAATGTACAATGCCCATATGATTCCACCGCCCTGTGTCACTGAGGACAGATGGAGCAACGCATGGCAAAATGTGCCCTCAAGACATGGGCGGGTGTAACAGAAATGTCACATGTTTATGCTTGAGGATATAAGGAGACAGGACTGGGAACATGATTAGCACACAGTGGCCTTAATTGCTCAGTTGCTGGTAGGTCTTTTATAAAAACCATGGTGAAGAATGTGAAGAGGAAGAATGATCACAAGTATTATTTTGACCATTTCTGGTCCCTTTCATACTCACCTAACTCTTCTAAAATGCGTTTCCATCTATTCCTCACTTCCCTTCGGATCTGCCGCAGGACATGGATGTCATAGGTGAGCTTTTGCCACTCCTGTAGGAAAATAAAATTCAGTTTTATTCTTACTCTTTAGCCTGAGCCTCAATCTAATTCCGAAACTTAAGCTATTTAAACATGTGATTCTCCTCTTCACTAATCTTCAGAACTTATCTGAAAGAAGAGGAGGTGATGGGTGAGACGGAGTCAAGAGGAGTATGTCAGCTACCGTTTCTGGGGAACCTGCTATGTTCCAGGTGCTATAACACATCGTATAAATTATCATAACTGAACTTCACATTGCCTATTCTCTCAACTGCAGTGATCTCACTTGTGAAGGGGAATAACAATACTGAATATTCTACTTAAGATTGTCATAGAGATTAAAGGTACATAAAAGCACAATACACAGTGAGCACCTGATAAAAATCCATGTATTAGTTTTTTGAAAAAATAAACAAAATAGATAAACCCCTAGCCAGACTTATTAAGAGAATAAGAGAATCTACACACATAAACAGAATCAGAAATGAGAAAGGAAAAATCACGAGGGACCCCACAGATATACAAAGAATTATAAGAGAATACTATGAAAATCTATATGCTAACAAGCTGCAAAACCTAGAAGAAATGGACAACTTCTTAGAAAAATACAACCTTCCAAGACTGACCAAGCAAGAAACAGAAAAACTAAACAGACCAATCACGAGCAACGAAATTGAAGCAGTAATCAAAAAAATACCTAAGAACAAAACTCCCGGGCCAGATGGATTCACCTCTGAATTTTACCAGACATATAGAGAAGAAAAAATACCCATTCTCCTTAAACTCTTCCAAAAAATAAAAGAGGAGGGAATACTTCCAAACTCATTCTATGAAGCCAGCATCACCCTGATACCAAAACCAGGCAAAGACCTCACCAAAAAAGAAAATTACAGACCAATATCCCTGGTGAACATAGATGCAAAAATACTCAACAAAATATTAGCAAACCGAATTCAAAAATACATCAAGAGGATCATACACCATGATCAAGTGGGATTCATCCCAGGGATGCAAGGATGGTACAACATTCAAAAATCCATCAACATCACCCACCACATGAACAAAAAGAAGAACAAAAACCACATGATCATCTCCATAGATGCTGAAAAAGCATTTGACAAAATTCAACATCCATTCATGATAAAAAACTCTCAACAAAATGGGTATACAGGGCAAGTACCTCAATATAATAAAGGCCATATATGACAAACCCACAGCCAACATCATACTTAACAATGAGAAGCTGAAAGCTTTTCATCTAAGATCGGGAACAAGACAGGGATGCCCACTCTCCCCACTGTTATTCAACATAGTACTGGAGGTCTTAGCCACGGCAATCAGACAAATCAAAGAAATACAAGGCATCCAGATTGGTAAAGAAGAAGTCAAATTGTCACTATTTGCAGATGACATGATATTGTACATAAAAAACCCTAAAGACTCCACTCCAAAACTACTAGAAGTAATACCTGAATTCAGAAAAGTTGCAGGATACAAAATTAACACACAGAAATCTGTTGCTTTCCTATACACTAAAGATGAACTAGCAGAAAGAGAAATCAGGAAAACAATTCCATTCACAATCGCATCAAAAAGAATAAAATACCTAGGAATAAACCTAATGAAGGAAGTGAAAGACCTATACCCTGAAAACTACAAGACACTCCTAAGAGAAATTAAAGAGGACACTAACAAATGGAAATGCATCCCATGCTCTTTGCTAGAAAGAATAAATATTGTCAAAATGGCTATACTACCTAAAGCTATCTACAGATTCAATTTAATCCTTATCAAAATATCAGTAGCATTCTTCAATGAACTGGAACAAATAGTTCTAAAATTCATATGGAACTAGAAAAAACCCCAAATAGCCAAGGCAATCCTGAGAAGGAAGAATGAAACAGGGGGAATTATGCTCCCAGACTTCAAGCTCTACTACAAAACCACAGTAATCAAGACAATTTGGTATTGGCACAAAAACAGACCCACAGACCAGTGGAACAGAATAGAAAATCCAAACATTAACCCAAACATATACGGTCAATTAATATATGATAAAGGAGCCATGGATATACAGTGGGGAGATGACAACCTCTTCAGCAGCTGGTGTTGGCAAAACTGGACGGCTACATGTAAGAGAATGAAACTGGACTACTGTCTAACCCCATACACAAAAGTAAAATCAAAATGGATCAAAGACCTGAATGTAAGTCATGAAACCATAAAACTCTTAGAAAAAAACATAGGCAAAAATCTCTTGGACATAAACATGAGCGACTTCTTCATGGACATATCTCCCTGGGCAGGGGAAACAAAAGCAAAAATGAACAAGTGGGACTATATCAAGCTGAAAAGCTTCTGTACAGCAAAGGACACCATCGGTAGAACAAAAAGACATCCTACAGTATGGGAGAATATATTCATAAATAACATATCCGATAAGGGGTTGACATCCAAAATATATAAGGAACTCACACATCTTAACAAACAAAAAGCAAATAATCCAATTAAGAAATGGGCAGAGGATATGAATAGACACTACTCCAAAGAAGAAATTCAGATGGCCAACAGGCACATGAAAAGATGCTCCACATCGCTAAACATCAGAGAAATGCAAATTAAAACCACAATGAGATATCACCTCACACCAGTGAGGATGGCCAACATCCAAAACACAAACAACAACAAATGTTGGTGAGGATGTGGAGAAAAGGGAACTCTCCTACACTGCTGGTGGGAATGCAAATTAGTTCAAGCATTGTGGAATGCAGTATGGAGGTTCCTCAAAAAACTCAAAATAGAAATATCATTTGACCCAGGAATCCCACTCCTAGGAATTTACCCTTAGAATGCAGCGGCCGAGTTTCAAAAAGACAGATGCACCCCTATGTTTATTGCAGCACTACTCACAATAGCCAAGAAATGGAAGCAACCTAAGTGTCCATCAGTAGATGAATGGATAAAGAAGATGTGGTACATATACACAATGGAATATTATTCAGCCATAAGAAGAAAACAAATCCTACCATTTGCAACCACATGGATGGAGCTAGAGGGTATTTATGCTCCATGAAATAAGCCAGGTGGAAAAAGACAAGTATCAAATGATTTCACTCATATGTGGAGCATACGAGCAAAGAAAAAAACTGAAAGAAAGAAACAGCAGCAGAATCACAGAACCCAAGAGTGGACTAACAGTTACCAAAGGTAAAAGGACTAGAGAGGATGGGTGGGAAGGGATGGACAAGGGGGAAAAAGGGGCATTACAATTAGCAAACAATGTTGGGGGGGCGCGGGGAGGGCTGTACAACTCAGAGAAGACAAGTAGTGATTCTATAGCATCTCACTACGCTGATGGACAGTGACTGTAATGGGTAAGTGGGGGAGACCTGATGAAGTGGGGAGTGTAGTAACCATAATGTTTCATATGTAACTGTAGATTAATGATACCAAAAAAAAAAATCCATGTATTACTAAAGCCATTTTATAGATGAAGAAACTGAGGCCTCAAGAGGTTAACTGGCTAATCCAATTTCATACAGCAAATAGGTATAAGAATTGGTATTTGAATCCAAGTCTGACTCCAAAGTTCCTGACAAAAATGGCATACAAAGAATCTCTGTCTTCCTTTGTAATCAAAATAAAGCAGACCCAGGAATCCCAAGTTTCTTGATTACCAGCCAGTGTTTTCTTCATCATAGCTCAGTATAACTCTTTTTACCTCCCCATGATAAAATGAATCTTTCAAACATTCTGTACAACTATTAAAGGGTTAACATTCTGAAAACTTCAATCTTATGGGTAGTAGGCCATCACGTTGGTTCTAAAACAGAACATTAATCTTTCAGGAACATTAAATCTTCATTGAGCTAAGAGCTTCTTTTAAATGTCATGGCAATTTGTTTATAAGGAGACTTATCTATACGGATCATTTTATATAGTATACCTTTTCCTCTTAGCAAAAACATTAACCACACAACCATCTTAATGCACAGATTAGAAGAACATCATTCTGAATGTTCAATTTATGACTCAACTGTATGATATTTTGACTCCTCTAGCTGAAAATGTTTGAATGATGCCAATATTTCCCTACCGAGTTCCTTCCAAGGCTTGCCTTGCTCATTGCTAATCAACTTTCATGACTGGTTAAAAGACATCAATTTAGCTGCCATTCACAAATGTTTACAGATATCACTTTGAAAAACTAGCAAAATCAAGTGTGTTTTGTTATGACTCCATTGTAGATCTTATATCTGAGGATATGCCATCAAAAGGACATAGAGTTTCAGCTGTTTTCTAGAAGTCAGTAAGTGGTGAATTTGAGAACACTTAAAGCAGAGTTGACTGAGTCATCTCAGAAACGTGCAACCCTGACCTCATGTGTAGCATCATGTTGAAGCACACCCACATAATCCCCCCCAATCTGTATAAGACATGGGGGGGAAAACTCAAGTAGTGTTTTCATTGGTGAGGCCTTCCTGTATTAAATTGGCCGTTCAGTATATTGCGCCTTGGAAAAGTGCATTGGTGTTAGACCGTCTGGGTGCAGATGCAGCTCCCACTCTCTATGAACAGCCTGACTTCAGGCAAGTTCATAACCTCGCTGTGTCCCATGGCCTCACCTGCAGCCCAGGGATACTACCTACTTCACTGGCTTAATGTGAGGATTAAATGTGTTAACACACGCCCTGAAAATGGACTTTGGTGCATATGCTCCTTCAAAGCAATGTAGACACAATTCAGAAATAATTGCCCAAAACTCAGGATGATTTCCATTATGAGAATTGAGGACATTATACATTACATTCTGGAGAACCTCATTTCTGAGGGCCTCCAAAAGAGAAATTTCTCTGCCCTTAGCATCAGGTATTTTCACTTTTCCTGAAAACTTGTTCATCATTTTGGACATTGTGAATTTTATAATTGATCAGTTGCCACACTTAGCTGAAAATGTAGAGTCCGTTCATGGAAAATCTACAGGATTTAGTAAACATTTTTGAATTACCAAAAATCTTACTACTTTTTGTCTTCATTCATGTGTTTTCTTTCTCATCTTCTAGTTTGTGCTATGTTTTCATGTCAGTTGCTTTAAGTCCTTTTTGATAAAAATAAAACTATAGATAAATAAAATACTACACAGAGAAATGCTGTGATTATTCTTAATGAAAATGAACTACTTGCTGGACTAAATGAAAAGTGAGCAGACTCTTAATCACATGTGATTGGAGACCCACACAATCCACAGAGGAATCGCTTTAGTCACACAACCTCGAATTATGTAACAAACCACTAGGTGGCTTCATTGGCTTATGATTAAAGGTCTCTGCCAATTTTTCTTTTAGCTCCTTAGGCTGATCCCTCAGAACCTGTTTTCTCAATTAAGTGCAGGCAAATCTCTGTTTTTTCAGAGACCCATTCATCACTGGGTCACCCAGGCTTCAGACTTCTTAACCTTTCTCTTTTTGCTGTCCATCTGTCAGTTTTTTCTATTCCTAAATACCAGCAGTGTTATGCAGCTTCATTCAGTTTCAGTGTCTGTTCCTCTGATAGTGTTTGATGGAGAAGCAACAATGTGACATTTTAAAACCTGCTAAGAATGGACCCCACAAATGACACATTGAATGACTTGCACATGCTAAGAGTTGTGTTAAGATAACTGGAATGAAACCATGCATTTCATATATCCTTATTATTACTGTCTTCTTTTGACAGAATAGCCAGTAATAATCATATATGAAAGTATCTGGAAGTTTTGTGCAAAATTTAGCTCCAAACCCAGTAGAAGTGTGGAATTTTTTTATAAAATAAGAATAGGCTTTTGATAAAAATAAATGGCAACAGGGGAATGTGAATTCCTCTTTCACACATGACCCCAAAGAACCTAAACACAGCAAATGAGAATGGTGATGTACAAAATCTTAACCACAACTAAAGAAACTAACTCAACTATCCCCTCGTATTAAAGGAAAACAAGTCTGTGATGTCCTACAATTTTTAAGTTGTAACAGGTTTTTAGACAAATAATTTGAAAATAACAAAGATCAGTTAAGTATTCTTCACAAGGAAGTTGAAACTTGAATCTCCTAGACATAAAAGTTAGTCTTATTTTCTAAAGTGATCGTCTGTGTGTTTTCTCAGAATTTCAGAAATAATATGTTGTGCTCATTGTGAGGCCCTGGCTGGGAATTTTAATAATGAGTACATTAACAAAAGTGTAATAAAAGAAATTATGCAGAATCATTTCCCAAGATACCTGGGAACCAAGTCAAATTGAAAAAGAGTAACTGAAGATGCTTATAGCTGTATTCTCGAGGTTTTTTCCTCTTCTCTAGCTGTTGGCCAAACCAGATTAGAGCTACTAGGTAAGCAAATTGAGGCAACAACACGAAAGGCAGAACAAGCTTAGTGTCCCGCAACCATCAGCCGCGAGCTCTCCTCCAGCCTGACCCGACGAGCTGGCCTTGACCTTGAGTTCTGATTTAAGCTCCTGGGGTCATTTTCTCCTGCACAAAATTGAAACACTTTATTCTTATCTATGTTATGTTATTGTGAGGCTGTGGATAAACTGACAGTTAAAATGTACTTATTTCTTGTTAAAGAGGCGATTATACATTTAAAGACATGTAACAATCAGTTACATGTTTTTAAATCATCTTAAACTCTTAGGAACAACTTCAAAAGCAATTCATTTATTTTTAACTATTAAAATAATATAATCACATAGAAAGAAAAATTCAAAGAGAACAGAAGGGTAAAAACACTGAAAGTTTCTTTCATGTTCTCTTTTCCTTCACTTATTTCTCAGAAGTAGCTACTTTGCTGAACATTTCTTCTGCCTCCAGCCGCCTCCCACTCTCCCTTTCTTCTTCCACCTTACGCCCAACCCCACCCTTCTCCTCTGGTATCTACCTTCATACTCCAAATATTAGGCTTATGTTTCCAATTTCTCACGTATTAACTTTAACTTCCTTTATACTCTCTGCTACGGAAAAGAGTACGTTAGCTCTTCTGCTTCTCTCTCTCTAATTGCAAGGGAGGCAGGAAAAATGGGGAAACAGATTATTAGTAGTATTTGCACCAATCATGATGTATCTTCTGGGACTGGCACCTCACTGTCCCACTCAAGCTGGGTTCTGGTTGTGAAGAAAAGTGTGACATGGACACTGGGGCACCTGATGTGTCTGCAACCAATATGTCTGCCACCGGCAGAAATTTGGTGTTTGCTTTCCCAACATCCCTATTCCCCTGTCCCCATCAGTCTGTCAAGTTCACCCACATTTTCCATTGGGGAATAATTACATTCTCAGGTCTAAGAGGGGGCATGGGTTGGCTTAAGCCAGTCCACTCATTAACTCCATGGACGTGAGTCATCAGCATATCCCACTGGCTCGGGGATGGAAATATAACCCAACTCAATCCAAGAAGATGCAAATCCTCCAGGCTTCTGGGAGCAATCAGGAGTGGTGTTCCCTCTTGCCCTGGACAATGTGGTGTGAGGGTACAAAATCTAGAACTTTTCCCATAACCTTTACTACCCTGAGAAGAGCCAGCCTAAGAAGAAATCAACACTCAAAGGAAAACAAAGATGCAAGAATCACAGAGAGATATATTACCTAAGGACATCCTGGGCCGCAGAGTCAAATCTCTTCTGAAGTCAGTCCTACTTCTGGAATTCTCTTTGAGCCAATTCCATTTAGGTTTAGACAACTAGAGTTCTTTTTCTGGTCCTTATATCTCAAAGATTTATGTTACAAAGGCCACTCATTGACCATACTAAAAGGAAGCTGTAAATACCACACAAAATATTAGTCTATGTTTTCCTACCTCTAGCCCCTGGGGGAAAATGCTCAGCACACAGACCTGTTTAGCTGGAGGTGGACATGGCTTACGGAGAATGCAATGCTAATCAGCCTGGGTCCCAATCTTTCTGTCCCAGGAGTGACGTAAGCAAATGACACGCTATAACAACCGTCCTTTTCTATAGCCAGGGGTTCTTTATGGGGCCTCCCCTGAATTCTGTCCTTCAGGGAAGAGCTTCTCACTCTGGTAAGGCTGTCCTTATAAGAGGAGAAAGGAGGTGGCTTTTATCTAATTGGTTAATTTCTTCCAAAGATCTGGGAGAGAGGGGTCTAACTATCGTTGGTTTAACCACTTAACACCCTTACTTACAAAGACATACTGAATCCTTCTGGCTGGATGGAATGGTCAACTCAGATTAACTTCTGATTTGTGATAACTTTAAGCCAAAATCTCTTCAGTTTCTAAAACCCAAACATTAGGACAGATCTTGTCTTTTGTCTCCCTTAGATGGTGAGAAACTATCTTCAGAGGAAGATGTTCACACATAGGCTTAAGTCCGCTCCATATTCTTCATTCCATACTCTACCATCATATCATCACAGTCTGAATTTTAAGTAGTCTTTATTATATATGATCTGCCTAAAATCCAGCTGAAAAGACCTTTCCCAAATTTTATGTGAAGTTAATGTAATTACTTTCCCTATGTTCAGAAACCAGCAGTGGTCAAACGAGAATTCAAATTCAAGTGCATCTAATTCCAAAGCCCAAGAACAACAAAAAAAAAAGAAAAGAAAAGAATGACAACTTATTGTTGTTTTCCCAACCCAGATTCTTTTTTCATATGTATTTATTGTTTGGTTATTTAAGTTAGGTAATAAATTAATTAGTATGATTCACAATTCAAAACGTGCTAAAGGCTCTATCCCTCAGCCTACATGTTCTCTCTACAAATAATAAATGTTACCAATTTATCCTCTGCCCTTCCATTTTCCCCATAAATTGTAGCATACTATACATATTCTGTATTTTTCACTTAAAAATATATTTTAGCTTTCATTCTGTATCAGAATATAAGGTTTCAGATCCCTTTTTAACTTGATTTTTGACCATCTGGTCTAGAGAGAAACAGAATTATAATAAACATATATATTTGTTTTAGGGACAATGGTCCCCTCTAAAATTACAGCATTTTCCTAAACATGCCTTTAAGCTAGAAAATGCCTTAAGATTTTTTGTTTTCTAGTCATTCTTCCTAACATCACCGTCAAAAAGTACAAAGTACCCATATGTGTCACTGTACACATCCCTCTTGGAATTTCCACTTCAACTCAACACGGACATGAGAAAAAGACCCCACACAACCATGGCTGTAACAATGTCGCATTAGAAAAAGTAAATATCTAAGTCCAGGAACTACTGAGAACAGCAGCCAAATTTTTTTATTTGAAAGCAATAGCTTCTCAGTTAAAATGAAATCATTGAACATTATAGCTGTTACCTCTTTTCTTTCAAGTATCACCAATTCACATCATCGTATGTTACTTTCCACTTAAAATGAAGAGGTTCTTTTTTTTTTGGTATCATTAATGTACAATCACTTGAACAACATTATGGTTACTAGACCCCCTGTTATCAAGTCCCCCCCACATACCCCACTACAGTCACTGTCCATCAGCATAGTAAGAACATGAAGAGGTTCTTTAAAAGAGTAAAATCGCATAGACTGCTTCTCCAATTCCATTTTCTTTCATTTTGTATGTACTGGGAGATACCAGATAAAAGAAAGACATGAGGCACACAGGGAGTATCTGGATTTTGACAATCCTCTAGCTGATTCTTTCACGTTTGCTTCTCATGGAGAAATGTGAAAGGAATCATGCAGAGCCGGGTGGTTTTGCAGCTGCCGGGTGGGGGGTGGGGGGGTGGGGGGGGTACTCAGAACTGTTGATGTCAATGTGGAGAAAGGTTTTTAGTCATGCATGACAGGGCTCAGTTTCAGGGCCTAGTCAGCATTTTTATCAGTGACTTTGTGAAGTCAAAGGTCACAAAAGTAAGAGGGATGGCTAATACTGAATGAGAGAATTACAATTTGAAAGATATAACAAATAAGGCCTATGAGATAAAATCTACAGGTTGAAATTTATTGGGAATAAATAAAAAGAAACCTTACACTTGAGTTGAAAAAATGAACACAGCCGGAGCACCAGCTGCAAGGACCTGCCTACACAGCAGTTCACGTGAAAGACAGGCCTAGGGTTTGAATAAACTAAAAGCTCCAAATCCACCCAAAATGTGGCATTCAGCCTGCACTTACTGCACACCTGCATTATGCCAAAACAACTCTGGGCTTACAAAAATGAATAGCACATGGACCCTGACCTAAAGGAATGAGGTCAAGCCCCCAAGCGAATGTGACATTACACTACATTAATAGAAGTACTGCGCCAAAGGAAATGGTAATCAATACCCTCTGCACAGAAATTGGGCCACTGCCTGAAGAGGGATTGTGTCCAGTGGCGGTGCGGCCAGGAGGAGAGGACCCAGACGACAAAGCGCTTGAGTCACGGCGTCCTGGTTGACAGATCTGCAAATCGGAAACTTTGCAAGTACATTATAACATCCTTCAAACTTAAACAGTGGCTGTGTGGGAGAATTCCTTTTCTTTTCTCTACATAGTTTCAAAATCCAGAACGAAGCCCAAACAGATGGAAGCCACAGGAAAGAGCAATGGAAGAAAGGACTTCCTATTCAGGATGAAGGCTCTGTAAGATAATCAGCCCTCCCTCACTGGAACTCTAAATGCTTTAAATAGAATAAAAATAAAAATACTTTAAATAAAAATATACCATATAATGTATAATTTATAGAAATTTAATTCCTATAGGCTCTTCCAGTATATTTTTCCTTATCACCTGACAAAATCCATAAAGGATTTCAAGGTATTTACAAAAAAGTAGATAGATAGATAGACAGACAGGCAGACAGTAGATAGTATTTATGGAGCACCTACTACTTCCCAGGCAGGGCTCTAAGTCCTTTACATGTATTTACTGTTAATTCTCATAAATGGTATGTTACTCTACAAGACGCATGTTACTACAACACCTTATGAATGCAGACATACAGGCTCAGAGAGGGGAAGTCACTCTCCCAGGCACACACTAGTAAGTGAGGCCTCGGATTTCAAACCCTGGCAGTCCGGCTGTAGGGCCATTGCCCACCCTGCCTCTTTAAAACACGGAAGGAGGGGGCCGGTGAGCAAGGTGGGAGGGAAGGACGGGAAGTAGAGGAAGAGGAAAAAGAGCATTAAGTGAGGCGAGGAGACTAACCTGAAGTCAGGGCAGCTGTACCACCTGAGGTGGGACTAAGAGTCTTGGGAGAAAACAGAACTTTTCTGGAGGCAAAGTATTCCCAGGCTCTAGCCAAGAATGCTGCCGAATGCCAGGAGGACGTCCGCAAGGGTCAACTCGCTGAGACGCAGTGGTCCAGTCCTACCTTTGGGGGCTTCAGTTCTGTCTCCCCTCTGAAGAGCAGGTGGAAAGGACCTCACCCCTCTCACTCTTCCGTTCCTTTCTGCCCCCACACTCCCTCCTGCCCATCTCTCCCCACTTCTCTCTGAGGACTGAGACAAAGGCATAACCCCCCTTGGAGACGCAGGGGTGTGGGCGCTGACTGGTGGCAGAAGCTGCAGGGGTCTGCGATTCTGAAGCCTGAGGAGAAAAGTCAATTGTGCAGAGAGAGCTGGAAAACACCCCACACTTCTCCAAAACTTTGCTCCAGGCTTCAGGACTGAGAAAACCCAGTTTCTTATACTTACCTAAGGTCGGCTTCTGCTACCTACTCCACTCTTGCCCTGCCACTGTATTTCCAAAGGAAGCCGAGTACATTGTCTTCCTGTCCTTTGAAAAGACCCCGGAGAGCCTGCAGCCCTCTGCCCCAGTGGCTGCAAGCTCAAAGGGTTACAGGAATGCCTCACCAGAGCCCAGCCACAGCCTCTCCAGAGCTCGTGCGACCAACCACAGCTACACTGACTCACATGATGGGCCTCCTGCTCCCCGAGTTAATCAGCAGCAGCCTCGAACAAAGCACCCAAAAGCTTGGCCTCCTGTGCCAGATCCAAGAGATAGATCTGAGAAGGAACGGGCTCGGTGTTTTTAAGAAGACAGCTGGGTCACTGACGGAAGCAGCCATAAAGCTCTTCCCTTGCCTCCGACCATTCGCCCTTCCTCCCTTCACTGCCGAATGGCTTCGCAGAGGAGCTCCCGCTTGCTCTTCTCCTTACCCGCTTGCTCACCAGCCCCCGGCAATCAGCGTCCCTCAGATCTGCCACCCACTGAAAATGCCAAGGTACGTCCTGCACCTGCTCTTCTCACTAGTGACCCATTAGGGGTGTCTCGCCATCCTTTCCGAAGGCCATCACCTTTTCTAAAGCCCTGAATCCTCATGCCACCCCCTTCTTAACATCATGCCCCGCCAGGTTTCTGTGGGAAAGGGAAAAGGAATGAGCATCTAGGAAGTGCCCGCTCTGTGTCTAGGTGCCACCCGTGAGGTGCACGTCGGGGTCCCCACGTTGTGTAGGAAAGGTCCAGATCTTGCCTGGCGCCAGTCAGTAGTAGATCTGAGACTCAGACCAGCTGCCTCGGAAGCACACCCTCCTGCGGATGTCCCTCTCGCCCCTCCCCTCTCTTTGCCGGTTCCCCCTTTTGCCTCTTCCTCGCCTGCAGTCCTGTCCAGAGGCCCTGTCTCCAGCCTTCTTATCTCCGGGCAGATAACTTCCCCTAATGCCCCAGCCTCTGTAGTCCCTGCTTCTTTGTCAGCCACTCCCAAGTTTCCTTCTTCTGCCCTGACCCCAAGTCTCAGCTCCAGGGCTCAGTTTCCCCCTTTTTGCGGGATGTCTCTTCACAGATGGGCAGCTGTGTGGGCCACTCAGCAGAACAAATGAGACTCCCTGCAGCACCCCCAGGCCCCGCCTTCCCTCTTACGCTCCCGCCTTAGTCACCTGCTGCCACTCCCCTTCAGTCCCACCTTCCAAATCCCAATCAGTCACCAAATCCTACTGATTCTCCCTCTGACACAGATTCCCCTTTTCTGTTCCCACTGCCTCAGCCTAGTTGGCATGAATAGCCACATTAACTGGTCCCTCTGCTTCAGAAACGAGTATCCCCAGCCTCCTCCCAACCAGCTGTCTTCCTAAAGGTGAGGTTGGGTTATTACTTTCCCCAAAACTTCAGTGGTTCCCCAAAGCTTACTGAATAAAGTTTCAGTCCTGAGCAAGCCTCCATGATCTGACTTCCCAGTCTTGTTCCAACAATATCCCTCCACACAGTGTGCCCCTGCCACATGGGACCACCGGGCTATTCTCTAGTGCACCTTGAACCTGTGTACCTTTGACCATGCTCATTCATGTCCTCATTCCACTGCCATCTAAATCCTATTCACTCTTCAAGGCTCGGCTCAAATGCCACCACCTTGAGAAGCCTTCTCCTTTGTTACCAGTTGAAAGTAATTGTTTCTTCTTTTGAAATTCCTCAGCTCCTTTATGAAAACTGCTGTAGAGTTATTTACTGTGTAGATATTGTTATAAAGGTACTTCAGTGTCTCCTTCACTGCTAGATTCTAGGTTCCTTGGATTCATCCATGCAGTACCCAGTCCTGTCTACACAGCAGTGTCCCAGTGGGTTTGCTGCACTCAAATGAGTACAGTTCATAAAGACCTCGTTGTGCCATGACTGAATGCCTATTCTAGATCTAGAAAGCAGTGCTAAATCTTATCAGAAAAAGTCACTTGGGCTCTAATGCATGCATATTCTGAACAGGGCAGGTTTAAGTAAGCAAAATATTTTGATTCCCATATTTTGAGGCAACAGTAAATTCAAGAAAGGTGAAATAAAAGAATCCATTCACTTCTTACACTCTGTGACTGACCAAGCATTTGGTATTTGAAAAGTGCTTTTCACATACGTCTGTTTAAACAATGACAGATACTGGGGCTGCACCGCAGGCAGGCACCATCTGAGCACTTTATGTATCACCCCGTTCATCATATAAGCCGATGAGACGGGTTTATGGATCTTTCTAGGGATGCGTTGCATGAGGTGCTATGAGGAGCAACACCCCGCTGAGATCTCACAGCTGTTAGGTGGGGACCTAAAATTTAAATTCAATAACCCTTGCCCCTCCGTGCCCTCAGCTGCCACTCTGTTAGGCCCAAATATAGCCCAACTATATTGTCCTTCCCTGTCACCAATGTGGAAACTGGGATGCAAAGAGAGAAACAGAGCATGATATGCAGGGACTTTAATTCCAAAAGTGGCTTCTGGCACAGCCACTCAGGTCCAGAAGACGGGGAGTTCTCTGTTCTCCAGCTGCTCCCTGCCAACACACTCCTCACCACTCAGCAGCAGGAGGAAGGGCAACGCGGCCAGGTCCCAGCGCAGGCCGCAGGCTGGGGAGACTGGGCCGGGAATGGAGGCCACCGCCAATCCTACAGAGGACCTTCTTTTCCACACAGCTGCCTCAGGGCAGTGTCAAGGCCACCTACCCAGGAGCGGTATCCTCCTTCAGGGCTGTAAAAGCCTGTTCTGCGCATCCACCACACATGGTGTGTAAGACGGAACGGCAGGATTGCATTTCACTGTGCCTAGACAGCTGGTCCTCCCATTAGCCCTCTGCCTCCACCCGCCCATATGGCACCGGATCAAATGACAGAGCAGAGAAACTCAGTGTAACGGAGGATCCACGGCAGATTAGATGAGCCTTGGAGGCGTGAGTGGTAGGGAGGGAGGCCGAGAGGGGCCGGTGCCCAGGAACCTGGCACTCACTTAGGCCCTTGGGGGCTCTGGAGTCGAGGGCCCTCCAAAACCTCTGAACAAGGGCAGGTGTGTTGCTGCAGCCTGGACGTGCCATCCTCTGGAGCGGGCACTCTCAGGAAGGCCTGTCTGTGGGAAACCAGGGCCTGAGGGAATGAGCCTCTCCAGGTGGGTAGGACCAACTCTGATGGGGCTCTCTCTCCAGGTCTCAGCAGATCTACCTCCTAGGAGGGGAGAACAAGCCTCTGCGCTACGGATTCAGCTAAGGGTCTCCTCCTCCTCTCCTCCTGCCCTATTCCGAGCTGTCTAGTCGCCCCCTCCCTGAGTCCCAGGGAAGCTGGCCCTTAGTGGGCTTCATGGTGCCCCCAGGCCTAGGACCAGCCAGCTATGCTGTCCATGAGGCCCTGAGCCCCCCTCCCCCACCCCAACCCAGACACTCTGATACTTTATATTTAGAAGATAATAAAGTGAAACTTTTCTAAGACTGGCAGTTTGGGCAGTTCGACTCTAATTACCGCGCAAAACCTCAAACTCCAAATACCACCCTGGAGTCACTGTTTGGAGCGCGCTGGAGGGACGCAGCCTTACCCGGGGTGCCAATGCAGTCCCATTACCTTTTGCAGTGCTCATGTGTTCTGACCTAGAACTAAAGCCAGAATTTTGACCTAGAACAAGTTACATGCAAATGCCAAGTAACACTGTTCAACTCTCTGGTTTATTTTTATTACGCAGCTCTGCGGGAGCTCTGGAAACAGACTGCTTTGCAGCCAGAGGCCCTTAACCTAATTCTTGATCTGGTTTAAACCAGATTAAGGCAGGGGATAGCTCACAGCAAAGTGCCAGCTTTTTTTGTAGCTCACTGCTACAAAAAGTGCCAGCAAAGCCAAGGAACAGGGCTGCCAAGCAATGAGGTTTCAAGTTAGTTTTGTGTAATTTAGTGGGTTCTACCCCATATCCAGCTTCAGAGTCAGAAGGGCCAAGCTCTGGATGTGACTGGCTAATGCTGCCAAAGGGAAGAACAGGTGCAGTAATTGCATGTGACAGCTTACTCCCGATCAGCTAGTTAGAACCAACTCACAGAGTTCTGCTGCTCAGGCCACTGTAGGGAAGGACAATTAGTTGTTGTCACCAAAAGCAAAAGATAACTAGACTAAATTCCTGCTCATGGAGAGGAAAGACAGACTTAAATTTCTGGCAAGGTAGAAATAGCCAATTCATTCAATTAAGGCTGCTTTTCAAAGTACTGAGGCAAATTTAGATTTAATGAGGGTTTTTCCAGATCCAGGCTCAAGAAGAAATCTCAAGGACCTGGCTATTCCTCAGCACCTAGCCGTGTCCAGTACGCAGCCGCTGGCCACACATGGCTGGGTGTCGTGGTAGGAAGACAGCCAGACGGGAGCAGGAAGGAGGGTGGGGACTTCAGTTGGTGCTTACATTCAGTTAGATGCTTGTTTATATAGCTAAAGATTCCATGTAAACTGTTCATGTGAGATGTGGGGGGTGAGGGTATAGATAACACATGTGCTGAAACTGACTGGTTCCACCTGGAGCAGAGGTAGACCCGACTTCACCTCAGACAACATTATAGCCTCATTCCCATACTAAAAATCATACCCCTGGGTGCCATGACAGTTCCAAGGCAGACCATCTAAGGACAAAAAGAGGGTGTCACCTATTTCCTGAATCCCGATTCCAAGAAAATCTCACCTATCCTGATAAATATTCCACCCCTGCTTACACTCCAGCTATAAGCCCATCCAACCCGACCCCCACCGTGTTGCTGGGTGAGCACGCCCATGCTCACCCCTTGAGCTTCTACTTCGCATCACTAAACTACTCTTTGTTAGTACCTGATCCTGAATTCTTTCTCAATCAGTCAAGAATGCTCTCCCAGGCTGAGATCTCATCTAGTGGCAGGGAGATCTCCCTGGACTAGATTGCCCCACAACATGGGGAGCAGTTGGGCTGTGGCTAGTCTGAATTGAGAAGTGCTACGAATGTACAATACACACTGGATTTTGAAGACTTGGTACAAAAAAAAAAGTATCTCATTAGGATATCAATTTACATTGATAACATGTTGAAATGATAATACTTTGGATATATTTGGTTAAAGAAATCATGTTATTAATTCACTTTCACCCATTTTTACTTTTTCAATGTGTCTACTAGAAAACTTAAAATTACTTACTTAACTTATATTTTTATTGGACAGTGCTGATCTAAACAATACTATTCCAAATGGTTTAATTTCAAAGTGTGGCAAAATTTGCTAAGCCAGAATGCAACGGAAAACACTGTTGTGTGGATCCTTAAGGGCTGCAAGTTCTTTCCAGGTGACAGTAGGGGGGTGATTAGTCACTGATCCTTTTACTGGGAGGGTGTCTTTCAGTTTATAAAAATGCCTTCATATCCATAATCCCATTTAGCTGACAGCTATACTTAGACAAATGTCTTACCACTTTTAAAAGACTTTCAAGACAACAGAACAGTATATGATTTGACTAAACAAAAATCTGGAGCTTTTATACATAAGGGAAAGAAAACAATGAAAAAGCAAGGAACATACTGGAAAAAGTGTTTGATACAAATGTATCAAGGGCTTAACATGGAAAGAAAAATCATACTCATGAACGAAAGACATCAAAAGATGATTCACAAAGGATCGATTAGGAGGTAACACCCCACCTTTAAACATTCTCAGGAAAATAATGAATTTTATGTTGCTATTGTTTGCTAGCCACATGATCTATAAAAGTAAAAGAAAATGAGGGTCTCCAATGCTGGGAAGGGTGTGGTGACAGGGGCTCTCCTGTATTAAGATCAAAAGTTATAAAATTGGTATCTTCATTTTTTCTTAAATAATGAAAGCTATTTGGCAGTGTGTTTCAAAATATATAAAAAATGGGTAAAATCTTTAGTCCAAGAAGTCTAGTTCTAAGAATCTGTCCTACAACAACAATCATAACAAAAAAAGTAAGTGCAAATGATGCCATTAGAGAACTAATTAAAAATGCAAAGAGGTGAAGGAAAACGACCTAAATGATACATTAGTGATCAGTATTAAAGCAGAATATATATATTTAGTATAATACAATATATATGTTTTTGAGACAATAGTACATATATTCACAACAGTATATATAATATATATATAGTGTGTGTGTGTATATATATATATATATACACATATATGTGTGTGTGCACAAATATGCCATTGCCTCAAAAAAAAATATCGGAAGAACAATGCAATAAAATAGTATAATAGTGTTTATTTCAAGGTAGGATTACATATAGGTGATTTTTTTCCTCCTACTTTCCAAATTTTCCACAATGGTCATGTACTTCTTTTAAAATCAAACAGAAACTTTAAACTACCTAAGAAGGATTATATTTACAGCTTCCTTTGTTAATCTAACTGACTGTCTAATTACCTCAAAGATGGAAAAGTCTAGCTATGGGTATGTAGTTTGAATTTATTTAGAAAAATATTTACTATGTTCTGGATGGCAACTCACAGACCTTACTTGGCTCATTTAATTTCAATGAATTCTGTTCAATTGAAAATCCTTCTGATAAATTTGCAAATTCCTGTGTGTGTCACAGTATTTAGCTAAAAGTACTTTTGCTTCTGTGTGGGGCATTTGCTCTGTATTCCAGGATCTCTGCCAGCTTCAAAGAGGAGGGACAGACAGGGAGTACAGAGACACAGCAAAGACAAGGGGTGACAAGGAAGGAGGCCCAGTAGAGTTGGATTATTAAGGATGAGGCAGGGGGAGTGGCCGGGGGGTGGGGGCATTGTATTCAGCAGAACCAGACAGAAACACTATGGAGAGAAAGGAAGGGAAGAGAGAAATTGGGAAGTTATAATTTGCTCTTTGAATCTAACAACCTGTCCAAATCCAAAAGTTTCTAATTTTTTTTAACCCAACTATTTCTTATATTAATGGTAACTGCTCTTCCTACATATTTATCATTGGGGACCCTACTTATAATTGCTCTTCCCTTATTTGGAAGCTGTCAAATTATTTATTTCTAAGCCTGGCCCTAAATCACCCCCATCCTCTTCATCTTCATGCCTTGGAAAGAGTGAAAGTGGTTGGTCTGTGATCCATTTGTGTGTGTGTGTGTGTGTGTGTGTGTGTGTGTGTGTGTGTGTGTGTTTGGGGACAAGGGAGAAGGGGAAGCCCTGGAAAAAAGGGAAGAAGGCAGGTGACCCATCTGATTTCCTTACCAACTGAATCTCCTGGTAGCTAAAGGAATGCTGTTTGCTGGGAGGGAGAAACCTCATCTACAGAATGTCTGTAGCAGGATATCTCTGGCCAAAGGTTTACTTAGACTCAAGGCACCAACATCTTTGGGGTATGGCTCCCTGGAGAATGTCACATATGCTACAAAATAATGAGGGGGTATAAAATGGAGCTCTTTCATAATACAAACAGTTTCCAGTGTGTGAGGTAACCCAATGAGCCTCACTTAGACTCCTCTAGCATTCTGAGTCAGAGGTGCACGTGCTGTGGGGAGAGCATCCGAGGGAGACACTCTCAATGGCCCAGACCTCTCTCTGCTTCGTCTGAGCCTCTCAATTGCCTGTGTCTTTGAAAGCATTAGCAAAGCTTGATACTGGTGCAATCTATGGTCCACGTGAATCTGAATTGACAACCTGTCTTTTGTTGACCCCACCTTTCCCCATCACTTGATTCCTACTTTCTAATTTTTCCATATTTTAATCGTCTACTCTAGACCTTCTCTAAGTTATCTACATCCTTTTTAAGACATGGAACTATAAACTAAACTACTTCTCTAATCACACCAAGCACATCTCCAGCATATTACATCCCTATGAACACAACCCGAAGTCATGTTGAACAAGAGGTACCAGATGCTTACTCTTTATGTCACCTGTCAATGACAATAGGGTTCTTTAACATCTGGGAGTTATTATTTAAACTCAAGCCTTGTAAAACATCTTCCTTAAAATTCCAGTATCTCATTTACTGTCTACTTTTTACTCCCCTACAATGTTCAACTGAGCCTCCAGATGCTATCTCCCCTACTATAGTGTTTGGGGGTTACTAACAAAGCCTCAAGCATGATGTAATGTCACAGCCTCAAAGCAAAATAACAGCTTAAGCAGAAGCAGTCCTGTAATTGCCTGGAAACACACTGGGTAACACGCTTGTTTATAATTACTAACCCATTATTTACTGGCTTTTATAAACACGTGGTGACCCTTTGCCAAGCCAATTAGGAAGTTGCCTTGTGAATCCTGAATTCAGCAACCATTTCCAGTTCTCAAGACCATCAGTCACCTGCTGGTTCTTTACCAATATGGCAGGCTTTAATTAATTCAAACAAAGCCCCTAACATAATTTTTGCACATTTAAAATCCCAGAATATGAAGGAAAACAGCGGTATGGTACTAACCCTGGTACATTAAACATGTTTGGAAATTTACATGTACTTTTTTAAAATTTTGAGTAATGTCACATGAAATATAATTGTATAGTCAATTTCAAAAGAAAAATTCATTAGTACATGAAAAATGTTTTGCACCCATAAATGAAAAAGCTAGAAGAGTCAGTTTGTAAAGAGGATCTCTTCTCCCAAAGTATCACAGAGTGGTGGGCAGAGGAAGCTATCCTCAAAGTGGCTGGTTATGTATCCTTCTGTGAAAAATTAAATCCACACAATCATTTGAGACAAGCGTACTGGGTGTCAAGTCAAAGGCAATGCTTCTATGGCCTCAAGCCAGATAGTAACTATTTTATGGTTTACAAGACATTAGGTCTCATCATTTCACACATCTGTGGAGTATAATAACAAAGCAAAAACTGAAGGAACAAAACAGCAGCAGACTCACAGAACCCCAAGAATGGACTAACAGTTACCAAAGGGAAAGAGACTGGGGATGGTGAGTGGGAAGGGAGGGATAAGGGGAATAAGGGGCATTTTACAATTAGCACATATAATGTAGCAGGGGGCACCGGGAAGGCAGTATAGCACAGAGAAGACAGGTAGTGACTCTATAGCATCTCACTACACTGATGGACAGTGACTGTAATGGGGTTGGTGGGGGGGACTTGATAATGGGGAGAATCTAGTAACTGCAATGTTGCTCATGTGATTGTATATTAATGATACCATAATAAAAAACAAGAGAGAGAGAGAAAAAAAAGACATTAGGTCTCTGTCACAACTACTCAAGGTTGTTATCTCAGCACTAAAGCATCAATGACAGTATGTAAATAAATGTCTTTGTGCTCCAATAAAACTAGATTTGGCCTGTGGGTGGACCATAGTTTGTCTAGAATTTGGAGGGAAAAGTGGCCTGGAGGAAAAAAAATCTACCTGTTTTCCTCTCAGAAATGTCCCCAAGCCCCACACCAGGCTTAACGCACGCATCTCATGCAAAGGCCCTGGAAGAGGTCTAGCTCCTCAAGAAGCAGATGCCGGGGGTACAACACTTAATGTTTCTTGGGTTAAAAGCTACATCATTGCTCCATAGTCCACAGATCTTTAAATATGGAGATTTTTGAGAACATGTCCTCCATGCCTCCCTCTGTCAGATGAGAAAACGGGCCCAGAGAGGTTGAATGGTCTGCCAAAGGCCACACAGAAAATTCACAGTAAAGTGAGGAGACAGTAGTAGACTTGGGCCTGAACCCCAGGAATCCTTTCTGCTGTGCTACAGCCCTCCATATGCTCTATGAAATACGCATCTGCTTTACTTTTCAAAACTCATGGCCAGAGCCCCAGGTAGGAGTAAAAAGAGAGCTTTCAAATTGTTTTTGCAAGGAAAGTCATTTTTCCAAAAGATAACTCACACAGAGTCCTGGCATTAAATATATGTGAAAGAAAGAGTGCCTTTCTCCCTCTGCCTGGTCCCACTCAAAGCTTGTGGAGCACCTCGAAGGGATCATAAGAATGAAAGAAACAAGTTCAAATGTAATTTTATTTATAATCTGCTATCATCTCAGTACTGCTAGCACTCTGCCTCCTGCACTATTCAGCCCTGCCCAGGTGCCCAGGGCCGACCACTGCAGCACACCTCCCAACCTCCCCCTCCATACCCTGCCATCAAAACTTACTAGTCCTGGATCCCAGTTCCTTGAAAAGCTCATCTGTGCTAGACTGTCAATGACAGGTAAATTAATTTTTGCTAAGATACAACTAATCATTCTTTGATAGGAATTATTGTGTTACAACTCTCAGGCATCAAACTTGAGTTTTAAAAGGGTCTTATAATAGCTCAACAAAGTGTTTTTGAAATAATGTTAAAACAGTATTTTGAAATTATGTTATTAAATAATTTTGAAATTATTAGGCAAAAACACCTGGGTTTGGGTGTGTTGCCTGAGATGGGGAAATTTGGGTTCCTACTCTGACTTCAACCACAGCAGTTTTTATTTCATTAGTTTCCTGGTAGATTTCATTAGGGGTAGGGGTTGGGGGAAGAGTTCCAAAGATAACAGAAAAAAGTTTAAAAACCACAGATACAGGCCAAAAAATTGACCCATGGCCAAAATCTCAGTGAGGATGCCAACACGGAAGCTACTGTAAGGGTGTCAAGAATTATGAAGCATCTGAAATTTGACTCCCACACAAGTTACCAAGATCTCCCGCCACATGGTCACGGGTACTAGCAAGAGACATAAGGCTCCTGGGTAAGAGAAAAAGGACCCAGAAATAGCAGATCAATGGGCCCCAAGGCCAACACAGCAATGAGAAGAGGGCTGAATGACCCCTGCACATGCAGTAGGCTGCATTCCAGGGCAGGATCCCGGAGCTTAGGGAACCTGCATCTTTCATAATGGGCCATAGACCCGCCTGCCCTTTGCTCCAGAGAGAGAACTATCCACACCTCCCAGGCTGTTCACTATAAACATTCTTGAACAGACAGTCCAGAATGAAGGGCAAAAGGTTCTCACACTACGTGCAGAGATCAAGAGCCCAGTGAATGGAGGGTGCGGTCTAAGGCCAAGCCTGCTCAGGACTCTCAAGGACTGTGAGCTTCCCAGACCAGGAGTAAAAGGGGCCAGAGGGAAAGAACAGTTTGCACAGGGAAAAATAAGCATTTTCTACTTGTTTAGTTTGAAAACACTCCCATCCCTCTTCGAACAAAATTCAAATTCCCCTCCATGGCCAGCCAAGCCTTCCTGATCTGGTCCTTCCCAGTCTTCCTGCAGGGCCGCACAGTACAGCTCTTTCCCTCGCCGCCTCTGCCGCAGCCACACTGGCCTTCTTGCTGTTCCTGGCATGGACCGTGTCCCTTCCTGCCCCAGAGCCTTGTACCAGCTGCTCCCCCGGCCTGGCATGTCCTTCACAAGCCTCGTGCCTTCACCTCCCTCAGCTCTCCTTCCCAGCCCCTTCACTTTCTGTCCCCTCACATTGTCTTAATTCATCTTCAAAGTGCTTATCACAACCTAGTTGTGGTTATTTGCTGTCAGCCTCCACTCTAACACGATGCAAGCTCCCTGCGGGGAAACGCTTTATGTACAGCTATGCCTACAGGGTCTACATCTGACCACCAAAAGAAACAGCTATTTTTAATCCCCTCGATGGCATACCTACCACTATGGGTTGAATTGTGTCCCCTCCCACCACCACCAAAGTTCATATGTTGAAGTCCTAAACCCCAACACCTCAGAATATGACCTCATTTGGGGTTAGTGTCTTTAGAGAAGTAACCAAACTAAAATGAGATTATTAAAGTGGGCCCTAGTCCATTGTGACCAGCCCCCTTATAAGAAGGGGACGTTTGCCATGATTAGCACAACTGGTTAAAACACAGTAGTGTCAACCGCTATTCATGCTTGGAGGCAGGAGTTCAACAGAAAATCCCCACTCGGAAACATTTCTATAGACCCAAAGTTGTTTCCTATTCCCTAAACATCACTTAAAACAGGCAAAACAGTAACACTCTGCCGTGGATTAAAACGTTCACTCCACAATCCAACGCCGCAGCAGTTCCTCAATGACCAGATCTCACCCTGCGCGGCTGAGACGTTTACATGAAGCCAAGCACGGCCAGAGATGAGAATATTCTGACCAAGCAGAGGGAGTAAAGGATGGCCGAGGCACAGAATCGGCTTGCCCCACTTCCCGGCTCATTTACAGAGCCCTGCTCTCGGCTTTCTGTGGCTGGAGGAAGTCAGAGGGGACTGGAAGCAGGAGAAACGAGAGAAGAAATAAAGACCTTTCAAAATTGGGGCAGAGCAACAGGTAGAGTGAGTGGTGTGAATGGCCGTCAGTGTTTCATCATCGGCTGAGGATCTGCCACTGAAAAGAGAGATCCTTTCTCCAATGCGCCTGCCTTACCTAACGCCGGTCAGACGGGAAAGCTGTCCAGGAACCCCGGTTAGCTGACCATGTTCTCGTGCAACTCAAGATGGGCTGAATGCCGACTGCCAGCTTTAAACAATTCAGCCCTTGGGCCCCACAAAAACCTTAGGGATCAGAGGGAGCCTGGCTCACCCAGGGCCTTGGATCCCCATCCGTGGGGTCCTCAGGCAGGATCCTGTCCCTCTCTCAGGGGTCTTGCATCCCAAGCTTCTGGCAGTTTCCAAGGTGATGAGGCTGCCCCAGCCCCAATTTAGGAAAGACCAAAAACCACAGTGACAATATACAGGGACATATGTGGAGGCCCAGCAAAAAAACACTGAGCTGAGCTGGCCTCCCTGCTCAGAAACCTCTCCTCTTCCTCCTACTTCGCCAGCGATGATGAATCTGGGTTTACAGGTTCACCTTGCAAATCATTCACACTCTTCTGAATTCCTCTGGGTTGTCCTGCTTCTTTTTAATTTCCAGTGGCGCTAAACCTACACAGAGTAAACAGTCATTTAATTGGGTGGAAAGATGGGAGGAAAAAATGTCAAGGATGGGATAGTTGAGGGGAGAGGCCAGCTTGGTGAGGAGTCAACCAAAGGGGTTGCAGCCACATGAGAAGAACCCCTGCAGGGGCCTCCAGAAGTGAAGAGGGCCCCCAGCAAGTCAGGGAAAAGGGTTCTGCATGTGAAGGCTCCCATCTTGCTGGCCACAAACACATCCTGCAGTAGCTCATCCCTACTCCAACCAGTCTACTTTGTAGGGATGGGGCATGGCTGCCCCAAGAAGTGCCATTGTGACCTGCAGGTTATTGAGCTGAAACCAGTAAGGCCCAGAAGACTCAGCAGATACTCTGGCTCCCACCCCCACAACCCCCAACTGCACAAAAAGAATTTAGATGGAGGAACTGCCCCAGGATAGCTATCCCCACAGCCAGCTGTATTATAAGGTAAACTAGGGGTGACAGAGAGCAACGTGGCTAAGCTGGTTGAAATTCCTCTCTGTGGCCCCACCCACACACAGTTTCTGTGTGACCCAGCAAACATTTGTTTATCAAACATTTACTCTTTTCATATTCCTGTGAGTTGCTTCCCTTTTCCTTTGAAGTCTCAGAACCCTGCCCCTTCTCCTGGTTCAGGATGACATATATACCTCATTGTACCTGATTGTCTTTGGAACCCATGTCTATGGGTAGGTATGTAATTAATACATACGTAATTAAACTTTTTTTTTTCTCCTGTTAATCTGTCTCATGTCAATTTGATTCTTAGACCAGCTAGAAGAACCTTGATGAGTAGAGGAAATTTCTTCCTCCCCAACAACTTCATCCTGACACATAACCCATTCCCTTTCCAGAGTTCTGCCTGGAAAGGTAAAGGGATAAAGGCTTAGAAGTATGCACTGTAGCCATCCCCTATTAGAAAAAATAGTGAGATCTCGCTGACCATAGACAGGTAACAGTATACATGGTATAAGACAACAGAGGGCATGTTAAAATTTATTTTTGCAGATTGCCATGGCTGGATTGAAAAAGTAGATGGTTTGACTAGTCCTTGTTCTAAGGGTCTCTCTCATCTTACAAGCTGTTGCCATTCCCACTCTTGGCTTTCCTCAGAGTTCCCCAAAATTTAAGTGATTGCCAGGAAAAAGACCAGGGCCAGGTCACAGCCCTAATGCATGGCCTGTGTTTAACAACAAACTCAATGGCAGTGAATTTTTATCCCCACCACTTGTACTTGAGAATCCAAAGTTTCTGGTAAACTCACCAAAGCTGGCCAAAAAAAAAAAAGAAAAGAAAAAATAAGCTCAAATGGACTGAAGTGCATTTGCTGTACAACTGAGCAAAAAATATTTTGGTGGTGCCATGAAAGGCTTACTCCTGCTACACTCCTCCCTAATGGGCTTGCCCAATACCTGGGCCTGGTTAATCAGCAAGCACGGCTGGATCTTCTGGTTCTTGGTTGAAAAACTTGATTCCACAGCCAGGACGGGCAACCTGTGGCCCAACCTCACATTTCCCACACGCTTGCAGCTTCCTATGGCAAAAACATATCATTGATGGAAGACAGAACTTGGTTAATTTTGACTCGGGTCCATTGAAATCCGCTCCAAGTTAAGTTATGTAATAATAACAGCAATGTCCTAAAAGAGCTTAGGTGTGACTTTACCTTGCCTAGTTTCTAATTAAACATGACAATTATTTCAAGAGGACATATCCAGTTTGTATTCATGAGCCATGAGGCCTCCCTCATATTGCAAAGCAATCAAATGGCACCGGTTACTTCCTGCTATAAATAGCATGATCTTGTGCAACAGTTATGTGACAACAGGAAGTAGGCATGGGGCACCCAGATAGAAGGGTGGCTTCACATCATGAAAAATAAAGTCTCCTGAACTCAACCTGTAAGACTTCCAGGACACTTAAGGGATTTTAAGTTTAAGAAGAGGCAGATCTGGGCCCCATCAGAACCGGACGGGTGCTGCCTTTTCCCCAATGCATTCAGTTAAAACCAGAAAGCAAGCCTCATTTCTTATGCAGTACTCTTCACAAGCCTTGCTGAGAAGCTCCTGGTGCCACGTTCTCATCATCAAGTCCCAATGCACCCATACCCAGGGCTCTCATGGGCTGTGCAATTGAGAGCCATTTTTGGTTATTCTAAGGTGAGCAAAACCAACTAAAGGGGTGGGGAGCAGTGGTGGTTGAGAGGGTGGGGTGATGCAGAAGCCAAATATAAAACTCTGTTCATCACCATATGAATTCACAGGCATTTGGAGGGGAAGCACACTCCAGAGACAGAGCCTGATTTATCAGAATCTTACAACATGGAAAAGATAAACCCAACTGCTTCCTGCACATTCCACCCCTGTCTGTTTTGGCAGGATTCCTCAAACCTTGCTCCAGCTCCTCCTAAACTAACTTGCATTCTCTCTCCCCACTCCCGCACCTCCCCTTCCCCTGTCTCCATCATACCCACAGTAAATCAAAGCAATACAGTCTAGAAAGACCCCAGGAAACAGCCATCACAAAGCGTGCTGTGAAATAACTTTATATGAATATACGAATATGAAGTAATACATGCATATGATACAAAACTGTTTTTGACAGTACAGAAAATCATATAGTTTTTGGTTGTAATCAAGCATCATGACTAAGTATTCCTGCCTATGATTTAAAATGTCAAGATATAAATATTACAGTAAGAACAGGAAGGACTTTATCTTAAGGCTAAGATTCCATTTTAAAAACCAGGGAGTTAGGAGGTAAGATTCCTAACATACTTTATGATAATCAGCCAATAACCTACCCTATCATAAGGCAGGGCAAGCAGTCCTACATGGTATGTTCCCACTACTTGAAGGTAATCGTTACCTTGGAGAAGAACAGGATCAAGAAATGCCCTGTGCTAAGTTTATTTGACAGAATATCTAGAGGACTGACATAATGTTTCTCACTGGAGACTGACATGGTAAAACCACATGGCAAGCCTACGTCCCCCACCCCTTCTTCGAAACCCTTAAAGGCAGAATCCTAAGCTCTTAAGCATACCTCCTCTCTGAGGTTGCCCGCATTCCCCTCTGAGTGTGTACTCTTATATCAAATAAACTTTTTTTGCATAAGCCAATTGCACTTGTCTCTGAACTCTTTTCCATGATAAAGAAAAGAACTCTCCAATCTCTACCTGTAGTTGCAAATGCCTTTGTCATTTTGCTATTTCATTCAATTTTCTAGACTTAAGCACAAGTCTTCACTCTCTGTACGATTTCAGACAAGTAGGGAAGGGCTACTAAGATCTCTGATCTGGGCTTGCAAGCTCTGGTCACCTGGGTGACCCAGACAGGACTGCAGCTGTAGATCATGCTCTTTATTAGCCTGCCAGAAAATCTCCTTTCTTTGCTGTAACTCCGGGGGGAGCAAAGACCCAGAGCAAAATACCTTTGAAACCAAAATCAGTCAAAGGGAGAAATATTGTGGGAGAAACCCATTTGTTTCTTACAAGCAGCCATCCCGCATCTCTCTCGTGACCCAGCTGCCCAGAAGAGTGCTCCACCCAACCTCTTGGGTCCAGATAAATCCTCACTTGCCCTTGTAATATCCATTTACATGGAGATGGACTACTTCTCTCCACCTGTTAGAAACACCTGTTGATATGGAGATGCACTAAAGCCAGGTAAGAGATTCTGGAAATACTGCAATTTTACCCACATTTGCCTTTGGAAAGTTCTCAGAACATAATCTCACTCCATCCAGTGCTCTGAGGTTCCCCCAAATCCTGGGGTGGCAGGGACTTAATTCCCACGCCATGCAGATGCAAGCAGACACTGGACACCAGGTGACCCTGGCTTCTGGAGTTGGTAGGGAATTTGCCTTATGCTGAGCAGGAGTTCAATGAGCTTCCCTTTCCTCCCTCTGCTCTTCCTTGTGCTCCGCTGCCTGAACAGCTGCCGCCATTCACTGCTACTCTCCCTTTAATGAATTCCTCCCTTACCTACACTCGTCTGACCTGTTTGAAAATTCTTTCTCAATCAGAGTCAAGAATCGTCCCTGGTCCAGGCTGAGGTCTCACCTAGTGCGCAGGGAAAGACCTCCCCAGATGCAGCTGCCCCACAACAGTTAAAGGAAAGTAAAAGCCTCCCTCCCTCCACCCATTTCTACTCTCCAGAGGTCACCTTGATTAACAAGTTCATAGATAACCTTCCAGAAATGTTATCACTATATATTAGCACATATATGCTTTTATAGAAATGGGATAAATCATACATACCCACTTAGTAATACACCATTAACTATCTTTCAAAGTCAATACCTATAAATCGTATCTCAAGATTTTTTAACTAGTACTTCCATTGGATGTGTTTATTTCCAGATTTTCACTTTTGGAAACAGTACTGCAAAGAGCATAGATCTTTGTGTAACAGTGTTTGATTTTTTGCCAACAGCAAAGCTGCCGGGTGAGTTAATTTAATTGAGAGTCAATATTGAGTCTACTCTACCTTAAAAAGAATCTCAAACTGGTGAAGGGAGTCAAAACGATAAGGAAGCAGAGAGCTCTTCTTGTCACAATGGACCATTCTGGGGCAGCCATGTCCCGTGTGCTCCCCTGTCAGCCAAGAGCAAAACTGTAGCTCTCTACTGAATGCTGCCACAGTCTGCTCGGGCCGAGATTCTCCTGTGCTCAATGCCCATATTGGTTTCTGTGCCTTCAGTCCAGCTTTATGTATTAAATAATAAGTCAAGAAAATGAATGAGTCTTCCATTGGAGAAGTGCAGCTATCTAAGAGCTACAGAGAGGATATCATTCTTTAGGAAAACAGTCAAGAGATGTGGGAGAAAGTGGGATTGTAGGACTTGCTGAGCATTGACAGTGCATTAAATTCTACTTGCAATAATCTGTTTGATTTATTTACACTACAACACCTAGAGATCCCTGCCTTCCCTTCCTCTGGAGGGTTATCTGCCTAATAATCTCTTCAGCAAGTTGAGCCTTTATTTGAAATACTTCCCTTGCTCTCAGCCCCAGATTCATCCAATATTACAGTTTGCTGGATTTCCCCTGATTCCACACTCTGCTGCCCACCCTTCCAAATCCCTGCCTGTGTCCACTGCCTCAGGCTACTGTTCACGGGGATGATGTTCCAAACCCTCTGTCTAACAAAATGGGGAAAGACTCTTCAATAAGCAGTGTTGGAAAAACTAGAGTTACATGTACAAGAATGATACTGGACCACTGTCTTATACCACACACAAATATAGACTCGAAATGGATTATAAGACCTGACACTATAAAACTCCTAAAGGAAACATAAACATTAAACTCTCGAACACTGGTATTAGCAATTTTTTTTTCTGAGTATGTCTCTCCAAGCAAGGGAAACAAAAGCCAAAATAAACAAGTGGGACTACATTAAATTAAAAAGCTTCTGCACAGTATAAAAGAAACCATCAACAAAACTCAAAGAATGAGAGAAGATATTGGCAAATGATATATCCAATAAAGGTTAACATCCAAAATACATAAAAACCACATAAAACTCAAAACCAAAAAAAAAACCAAATACTCTGATTAAAAAATGGGCAGAGGGAAGGAGAGGCTCAAGATGGTAGCGTGAATAGGGTGGCAGAAATCTCCTCCCAAAACCATATATATTTTTGAAAATACAACAAACTATTCCTAAAAGAGAGACCAGAAGATACAGTACAACAGCCAGGCTACCTCTACATCTGCAATAACTCAGCATCTCATGAAGGGGGTAAGATATAAAGCTGTGACCCGGCGGGATCTGAGCACTCCCCGCACCACAGCTCACAGGTGAGAGGAAAAGAATCAGAGTGGGGAGGGAGGGGAAGCACAGGACTGCTAAATAACCACCCCTGGTGATCTGCACCAGGAGTACAGTCACACATCACATGGTGTACTGGAGATTAGAGAAATGGAAAAGTAAAATCCAAGATGGAGACTGCAAGTGGGTCCCCACAGCTGGCTCCCCTGGGACAAAAGAAAAGTAGGCTATTCTTAAAAGCCCTACAGGGACAAGGGCTTAACACTGGACAAAATCGTCCCAGCACAATAAGCCCAGCATGCTGGGAATCTTGAGGAACTTCAGGCGCCCTAACCACCTGGGGGGGGTAACACAATGTGAAGCCCCTGATAGCAATAAGCAGCCTGCCATTCATTCCCCTTAGCCAGCGCTGCAAGCAAACCAGCTGACCCGCCACAACTGCGGAGCAGCTGGAGAACAGTCCCACCCAGAGCAACCACACAGTCTTCTCCCAGTGTGCAGCTAACTGGGACAGACAAAGGAAGCCAGAGCAAGGTCTGGAACGCACAAAGGGGTGCTGTTCTCACAGGAGAACACACCCAATGGGTCTGCCACCCCCGCAGTGCACTAGGCTATCCCGAGGGCCACACCACCCACTCCAGCTCAGAGGATTAACCCAGAGACTGCTGCTGGTGTGCGGGTACCGGCACAGGGAGCGGAAGACGGAGCAAGGTCTGGAAGGCATGAAGGGGTCCCGTTCTCACAGGAGAACACACCTGATGCAGTTTCGACCCCCTGCAGTGTGCTAAGCTATCCTGAGGGCAGCCCCACCCAGGGCAGCGCAGAAGATTATCCCAGGGACAGCTCCCGGTGTGCGGGTAACTGACATAGGCAGTGGAGAAGGGCTAGGCAACCAGCAAGCAGGAAGGGACTTTGTTCTCCCAGCTGACACACGTGTCACCAGCCTGAGACCATTTCTATCGTCATGAAAAGGTAGAAGAATCTGGTCCAGTCAAAAATCACCCAGACAACCCCAGAGAGAGGGCCTGGTGAGATAGATATAACCAATCTTCCTGAAAAAAGAATTCAAAATAAAACTCATAACCATGCTAATGGACCTGCAGAGAAATATTCAAGAGCTAAGGGATGAAGACCACAGGGAGATAACAGAAATGAAACAACCGATAGAAGGTCTTAAGAGCAGACTGGATGAGATGCAAGAGACTGTTAATTGAATAGAAATCAGAGAACAGGAATACAGAGAAGCGGAGGCAGAGAGAGATAAAAGGATCTCTAGGAATAAAAGAATATTAAGAGAATTGTGTGACCAATCCAAATGGAACAATATTCACATTATAGGGGTACCAGAAAAAGAAGAGAGAGAAAAAGGGATAGAAAGTGTCTTTGAAGAAATAACTGCTGAAAACTTCCCCAAGCTGGGGAAGGAGATAGTCTCTCAGGCCATGGAGATGCACAGATCTCCCAACACAAGGGACCCAAGGAGGACAACACCAAGACATATAATAATTAAAATGGCAAAGATCAAAGACAAGGACAGAGTATTAAAGGAAGCTAGAGAAAGAAAAAAGATCACCTACAAAGGAAAATCCATCATACTTCTCAACAGAAACCTTACAGGCCAGAAGAGAATGGCATGATATACTTAATGCAATGAAACAGAAGGACCTTGAAGCAAAAATACTGTATCCAGCACGATTATCATTTAAATTTGAGGGAGGGAATAAACAATTCACAGACAAGCAAAACTTGAGGGAATTTGCCTCCCACAGACCACCTCTACAGGATATTTTAAAGGGACTACTCTAGAGGGAAGCACTCCTAAGGCTAAATAGATGTCACCAGAGAAAATAAAATCACAGCAAAGAAAGTAGACGAACCAAATACTAACTAAAGGCAAAACATAAAATCAACTATCCACAAAAGCAGTCAAAGGAAACACAAAAGACTACAGAATAAAACACATAACATATAAAGAATGGAAGAGGAATAATAAGAAGGGAGAGAAAAAAGAATTATCAGACTGTGTTTATAATAGCTTAATAAGAGAGTTAAGTTAGATGGTTAGACAGTAAAGAAGCTACCCTTGAACATTTGGTAACCATGAATCCAAAGCCTGCAATGGCAATAAGTACATATCTATCGATAATCACCTTAAATGTAAATGGACTGAATGCACCAATCAAAAGACACAGAGAATAGAATGGATAAAAAAGCAAGACCCAGCTATATGCTGCTGACAAGAGACTCACCTCAAACCCAAAGATATACACAGACTGAAAGTGAAGGGATGGAAAAAGATATTTCATGCAAACAATAGGGAGAAAAAATCAGGTGTGGCAGTATTTCTATCAGACAAAATAGACTTCAAAACAAAGAAAGTAACAAGAGATAAAGAAGAACATTACATAATGATAAAGGGGTCAGTCCAACAAGAGGATATAACTATAATAAATATATATGCACCCAACACAGGAGCACCGACATATGTGAAACAAATACTAAGAGAATTAAGGAGGAAATAGACAGCAATGCATTCATTTTAGGAGACTTCAACACAGCACTCACTCCAAAGGACAAATCAACCAGACAGAAAATAAGTAAGGACACAGAGGCACTGAACGATACAGAGGCACTGAACAGCACATTAGAACAGATGGACCTAACAGACATCTACAGAACTCTACACCCAAAAGCAGAAGGATACATATTCTTCTCAAGTACACATGGAACATTTTCCAGTATAGACCACATACTAGGCCACAAAAAGAGCTTCAATAAATTCAAAAATATTGAAATCCTACCAACCAACTTCTCAGATCACAAGGTATAAAACTAGAAATAAATTGTACAAAGAAAAAAAAAGGCTCACAAACACATGGAGGCTTAACAACATGCTCCTAAATGATCAATGGATCAATGACCAAATTAAAACAGAGATCAAGCAATATATGGAGACAAATGAAAACAACAGCACAAAGCCCCATCTTCTGTGGGATGCAGCAAAGGCAGTTGTAAGAGGAAAGTATATAGCAATCCAGGCCTACTTAAAGAAGGAAGAACAATCCCAAATGAATAGTTGAAAGCCACAATTATTGAAATGGGAAAAAAAAGAACAAATGAGGCCCAAAGCCAGCAGAAGAAGGGACATAATAAAGATCAGAGAAGAAATAAATAAAATTGAGAATAATAAAACAATAGAAAAAATCAGTGAAACCAAGAGCTGGTTCTTTGAGAAAATAAAATAAATAAAATCATAGCCAGACTTATTAAGAGAAAAAGAGAATCAACACACATAAACAGAATCAGAAATGAGAAAGAAAAAATCACGACGAACCTCACAGAAATACAAAGAATTATTGGAGAATACTATGAAAATCTATATGCTAACAAACTGGATAACCTAGAAGAAATGGACAACTTCCTAGAAAAATTCAACCTTCCAAGACTGACCAAGGAAGCAACAGAAAATCTAAACAGACCAATTACTAGCAATGAAATTGAATCGGTAATCAAAAAACCACCCAAGAAAAAAAACCCTGGGCCAGATGGATTCACCACTGAATTTTATCAGACATATAGAGAAGACATAATACCCATTCTCCTTAAAGTTTTCCAAAAAGCAGAAGAGGAGGGAATACTTCCAAACTCATTCTATGAAGCCAGCATCACTCTAATACCAAAACCAGGCAAAGACACCACAAAAAAAGAAAATTACACAGCAATATCCCTGGTGAACATAGAGGCAAAACTACTCAACAAAATGTTAGCAAACCGAATTCAAAAATACATCAAAAGGATCATACACCATGATCAAGTGGGATTCACCACAGGGATGCAAGGATGGTTCAACATTCAAAAATCAATCAACATCATCCATCACATCAACAAAAAGAAGGACAAAAACCACATGATCATCTCCATAGATGCTGAAAAAGCATTTGACAAAATTCAACATCCATTCATGATAAAAACTCTCAACAAAATGGGTATACAGGGCAAGTACCTCAATATAATAAAGGCCATATATGACAAACCCACAGCCAACATCATACTTAACAGCGAGAAGCTGAAAGCTTTTCATCTAAGATTGGGAACAAGACAGGGATGCCCACTCTCCCCACTGTTATTCAACATAGTACTGGAGGTCCTAGCCACGGCAATCAGACAAAACAAAGACATACAAGGCATCCAGATTGGTAAAGAAGAAGTCAAACTGTCACTATTTGCAGATGACATGATATTCTACATAAAAAACCCTAAAGAATCCACTCTAAAACTACTAGAACTAATATCTGAATTCAGCAAAGTTGCAGGATACAAAATTAATACATAGAAATTTGTAGCTTTCCTATACACTAACGATGAATTAGCAGAAAGAGAAATCAGGAAAATAATTCCATTCACAATTGCATCAAAAAGAATAAAATACCTAGGAATAAACCTAACAAAGGAAGTGAAAGACCTATACCCTGAAAACTACAAGACACTGCTAAGAGAAATTAAAGAGGACACCCACAAATGGAAACTCATCCCACACTCTTGGCTAGGAAGAATTAATATTGTCAAAATGGCCATCCTGCCTAAAGCAATCTACAGATTCAACGCAATCCCTATCAAAATACCAACAGCATTCTTCAACAAACTAGAGAAAATCATTCTAAAATTCATATGGAACCACAAAAGACCCCAAATAGCCAAACCAATCCTGAAAAGGAAGAATGAAGCAGGGGGGATCTCACTTCCCAAATTCAAGCAGTAATCAAGTAATTTGGTACTGGCACAAGAACAGACCCATAGACCATTGGAACAGACTGGAGAGTCAAGACATTAACCCAAACGTACATGGTCAATTAATACACAATAAAAGAGCCATGGATATACAATGGGGAAATGACAGCCTCTTCAACAGCTGGTGTTGGCAAAACAGGAAAGCTACATGTAAGAGAATGAAACTGGATCATCTAGCCCCATACACAAAAGTAAACTTGAAATGATCAAAGACCCAGGAATCCCACTCCTAGGAATTTACCCTAAGAATGCAGGAGTCCAGTTTTAAAAAGACATATGCACCCCTACCTTTATCGCAGCACTATTTACAATAGCCAAGAATTGAAGCAACCTCAGTGTCCATCAATAGATGAATGGATAAGGATGAAGTGGTACTTATACACAGTGGAATATTATTAAGCCATAAGAAGAAAACAAATCCTACCATTTGCAACAACATGGATCAAGCTACAGTGTATTTTGCTCAGTGAAATAAGCCAGGCGGAGAAAGACAAGTATCAAATGATCTCACTCATCTGTGGAGTATAAGAACAAAGAAAAAAACTGAAGGAACAAAACAGCAGCAGACTCACAGAACCCAAGAATGGACTAATAGTTACCAAAGGGAAAGGGACTGGGGAGGATGGGTGGGAAGGAAGGGATAAGGGGAAAAAGGGGCATTACAATTAGGAGACATAATGTGTGGGGGAGCATGGGGAGGGCTGTACAACACAGAGAAGACAAGTAGTGATTCTATAGCATCTTACTATGCTGATGGACAGTGACTGTAATGTGGTGGGAACTTGATGATGGGGGCAGTGTAGTAATCATAATGCTGCTCATGTAATTGTAGATTAATGATACCAAAAAAATTTTTTTAATTAAAAAAATAATAATAATAAAATAAATAAACAAAACTCTGGAAAATTTAAGGCAAATTTCAAAAAAAAAAAAAACAAAAGGGCAGAGGGCTTGAATAGACATTTTTCTGAAGAAAACATACAAATGGCCAACAGACACATGAAAAGCTGCACATCATTAATCATCATAAATTGAAACCACAGTGATATGTCACCTCACACTAGTCATAATGGCCACTATCCAAAAGATAATAAATAATAAGTGTTGACAACAATGTGGAAAAAGGGAATCCTCCTACACAGTTGGTGGGAATATAAATTGGTACAGCCTCAAAAAGTTAAAAACAGAATTAAAACAGTTAAAAACAGATTCCTCAAAAAGTTAAAAACAGAAATACCATATGATCTAGTAATTCCATTTCTGGGCATTTACCTGAAGAAAACAAAACCACTAATTTAAAAAGACATAAAAAATGATTGAAGCATTTTTTATAATAGCCAAAATATGGAAGCAATCTAAATGTCCATTGCTAGATGAATGGATAAAGATGTGCTATGTATAAACAGTGGAATATTACTCAGTCATAAGGAATGAAATCTTGCTATTTGTAACAACATGGATAGGCCTTGAGGAAATTATGCTAAGTGAAATTAGTCAGAGAAAGACAAATACCATATGATTTCATTTATATGTGGACTCTAAAATAATAAAACAAACAAACAAACAAAACAGAAACAGACTCATAAATACAGAGAACAAATGGTAGTTGCCATAGGGAAAGGGGTGAGGGGATGGATGAAATAGATTACAGGGGATAAAGAGGTACAAATTTCCAATCATAAACTAAATAAGTCATGGAAATGAAAGTACAGCACAGGGACTGTAGTGAATAATATTGTAATACTTGGTATGGTGACAGATGGTAACTGTATTTACTGTGGTGAGAATTTCATAATACATATAATTGTTAAATCAGTATGTTGTACACCTGAAACTAACATAATATTGTACATCAAATATACTTCAATAAAAAATTAAGTTTCAGTTGTGCAAGATGAAAAAAAAGAAAATTCCATCTACTACCATCACTATCCACCCACCACCAATGGCAGGTTGTCCTAACCAAATGACAGGAATAACTTAATACTGGAGATGAAAGCACCAGGTTATCATCTCTGGAGGACAATGGAAGTTAGCACAGTACATGCAAACTACTTAGGGCAGCAGCTGGTACACAGTAAGTGCTCTGGGTCAGCTGTCATTGTTCTTATTGTTTGGATTCTTTTTCACTAAGCCACGTTCTAGTCTGGTCACTGGTTTCCCTTACAGATGTTATTATAGGGGAGAGACTGCACTAACTAGCAAGTTTATGGCCCACCGAAAGGTTAAATGCATTTGAAGGTTTTAATAGAACAGAGTTCTCCAAGCAATAAGAAATTTTGCCATCTGACTGCCTTTGGTGTTGAACTAACTCTTCCCTGAATGTCCAGCCTGCCAACCTTCCCCATCAGATTTTGGCTTTACCAGGCCTTCACAATTATGAGCCAATCCTAAAATAAATGTCTAGATAGATAGATAGATGGGGTGAGGAAGGGAGGAAGGGAGGAAGGAAGGAAGGGAGGGAGGGTGGAAGAAAGGAAGGGAGGAAGGGTGAAAGGAAAGAAGGGAGGAAAGGAGGAAGGGAGGGAGGGAGGAAAGAATGAAGGAAGGAAGGAAGGGTGAGAAAGAAAGGGAGAGAGAGAGAGAAAGGATATGAGGGGAGGGGAGGGAGGGAGGAAAGAAGGAAGGAAGAGAGGGAGGGAGGGAGGGAAAGAAAGAAGACAGATTCTATTTTCCGCTTCTCCAAAGAACTCTAATACACTTTTTACCTTCAAATCGCTCTATATGGCATGAAAAATTCAAGTTCAAAGATCTGCAATGCTGATCACCAGATCCTAGACAAAAGTGACACAATCCATGGTATTCCAAGCCTGTGAGTTTTGCATGAACAACCCACCAGCAGCTCTAATGTACGTACACCACATTGACCTAAGAATGGCTGTGGAACTGGAAATGGGTCCTTAACTAGTTGCAAGTAGCAACTCTAACTTAATGGCCATATCAAGCAGTTAGTTCTTATATTAAGTTAAGAGGTGGAGGATCTAGGAAGAACAGAAGGGAATTTTCCTACATTGTTGATACTGAATTAATCCTAAGACTAAAAAATAGCCTTTCAGGTGTATAAAGAACTGACAACACGACAGACGTCAAGGAACAAGCACCATGGTGAAGACTACGGGTGTGAGCGGCGGCAGACGAAAAAAGGACCTGAAACGGAAAGCTGCTACCGAAGAACCTCAGAAGGGTGCAGTCGCTGACGATGGGGCGACTGAAAGCGGGGTCCAGGCCCCGAAAGCTGCTTCCTTTCCTCCAGGCTTCAGCATTTTGGAGATTAAAAACAAACAACGGCGACACTTCATGTTCACGCGGTGGAAACGGCAGCAGCGTAAGGAAAAGTTGGCAGCTAAGAAAAAACTTTAAAAGGAGAGAGAGGCTCTTGGTGATCAGGCTCCACCAAAGCCTATACCCAAGACCACTGACAACCAGCGAGTGTATGATGAAACCATAGTAGACCCTAATGATGAGGAGGTTGCTTATGATGAAGCTACAGATGAATTTGCTTCTTACTTCAACAAACAAACTTCTCCCAAGATTCTTATCACAACATCAGATAGACCTCATGGGAAGAGGACTGGCTCTGAAAAAAATTACTCCACAGTGCATCTCAAGAGATCTCATAGACCTGATTGTTATTAATGAAGATCGTAAAATACCAAATGGGTTAATTCTGAGTCACTTGCCAAATGGCCCAACTGCTCATTTTAAAATGAGCAGTGTTCGTTTACGTAAAGAAATTAAGAGAAGAGGCAAGGACCCCACAGAACACATACCTGAAATAATTTTGAATAATTTTACAACACGGCTGGGTCATTCTGTTGGGTGTATGTTCGCATCTCTCTTTCCTCATAATCCTCAGTTTACTGGAAGGCAGGTTGCCACATTCCACAATCAACGGGATTATATATTCTTCAGATTTCACAGATACATATTCAAGAGTGAAAAGAAAGTGGGAATTCAGGAACTTGGACCCCGTTTTACTTTAAAATTAAGATCTCTTCAGAAAGGAACCTTTGATTCTAAATATGGAGAATATGAATGGGTCCATAAGCCCCGGGAAATGGATACAAGTAGAAGAAAATACCATTTATAAAGTACTGAAGTAATAGTATTGGATTGTGAACACGCCCATCTTGAATAAATGACAGAACTGACAACACTCTAATTCCAAATCAAACCTGCTTGGTCTATCATTAGACACATCATTTTTAATAAAATTAACCAATAAATAGTAACATCAGGCAAAATTTGACCTTTCGTTTAAACAAATCCTATATATGAGAATAGCCTAGATACCTTTGAAGAAACAATCACAACTTGGGAGTTTTCTTAAGAGGGAAATAAGCTGGACAGTGTCTTAGATTTTTTCTACACAGTGCTATGCCTATAAGTTTATTTTATCACCTGACTGTTCCTGTTGACATTTAAATAAAGGACAAAGAAAATCTTTTAGCTGTCTGCACTAAATCTTCAGAACTCCGTGGCTTTCCTTCTCTACTCCTTAGTCAAGGGGATTGAACCCTGAGTCAGAAGACCAGCTCTGCTTGTACACTGTCAAGAAAAGTCATTTAACCTCTTTGGGTCTCTTTCTTGCTCTCTTTTTAATAAGTAGTTCATCTACATCAAAGACTACTGTGAGGAGCCAGGTAATGCCTATAGAAGGCACCCTACTGTATGACAGGCAGGCATTTCTGATATCTTGTTTGTTCTAGGAAAACTAAAGCCAATACTGAGGTAGGTTACTGGAGGCTTAACTTGGCATTAATCTCTGATGTTTCAAATTTATAAATACTCAACTATAATTTCTTTCAAAAATTTTAACTTAGGGGGCAGCTTTATGGCATCAGCTTCTTCTAAGGCCCAACTGGTGTATGCAAGTTGTAAAAATAAAGCGGAAAGATACCATTGCTATCAGTGAATTATCCTGCACATGCAATAAATATGTGGTCTTCCCCTTCTGGCAATTTCCACACTCACAAGCACAATAACTCAGGAAACACAGAGGTGCAGATATCCATTACTGTGACAGCAAAATTCTGGATATGGTAAGGTTGGCCAGCTTCTGCCCTTCTCCTACAGCATGGCATTTTCCTGAAGGTCCCCAACTTGTCGGTGATTTTTATTTCACTGTCCCATCAATACTGCCAACATATATTATCTACTGGCTTCCATATATCTTTCTAGGGCCTAGAAGGAGGAAGCCAATGAGGACAAAGTCTAAAGAACAGCAAAAGGAAGGGGCCTGGCCATCGCATTCTAATATGTGAACGCCCAGAGAAACAGTAGGAGTCGGATACAAAAAGCTCCCTCCAGTTTCTGTCCGCTCCATTTCCCTTCCACAACCAAGCAGCTCAGAGGGAGGCTCTGGCAGGCTTCTGCCTTCTCTGGGTTTACACCCCTAGTGCTGGTATTCAGTGGAGGTGAACGGCCCACAGTTTCAACTGTATCTTCTCTGTGTAGATGTGAAAATGGATCAATTTGGAGCCATAAGCTGTTTTATTGATCAATTTAGAGTTTAAGAAAGGTGACTGAAAGAACAAGTGTTGGTGAGAATGTGGAGAAACTGGAGCTCTTCCACGTTGCTGGCGGGGATATAAAATGGTGCAGCCACTGTGGAAAACAGTACGGTGGTTCCTCAAAAAATTAAACATAGAATTATCAATCATATAACCTGCATTCCCACTTCTGGATATATACATATACCCAGAAGAACTGAAAGCAGGGACTCATAAATATTTCTATGAACACCCATGTTCTCAGCAGTATTACTCAAAATAGCCAAAAGATGGAAACAACCCATGTGCCCATCAGGAATGGATGGATAAAGGAAATGTGGTTTATACACACAGAATATTACCCAGCTTTAAAAAGGAAGGAAATTCTGACACATGCTACAACACAGATGAACCTTGAGGATATCATGCTAAGTGAAAGAAGCCAGTCACAAAAAGAAAAAACTGCATGATTCTACTATGAGGTAACTAAAGCAGTCAAATTCATAGAGACAGAAAGCAGGTGGTTGCCAGGGCCTGGGGGGAGGGGTAATGAAGTTATTATTTAATGGGCACAGAGTTTAGTTGGGGAAGATGAAAAATCCTGGAGATGGATGGTAGCAGTGGTTGCCAACAGTGTGAATGTGCTTACTTCCATTGAACTGACACAAGTAGTTAAAATGTTAAATTTTATGCTTATGTATATTTTATCACAATTTAAAAAAAGGAAAGTGACCCTATGTCCCATCTTGTCTAGGGCAGTCCCAATTTATATCTTTGGACTGGCATACTTGATATTAGCATCCCTCTTTCCTCTTAGTTAAGACCTTGTAACTGTGTCCCAAACTGGACAATAAATAGTATGATAACCCTAAGGTTAAATAACTATTCAGTGCCAATAAGTAGAACACAGCAGAGAGAGGTGCAACTCACATCCCTAAGTCTGTCTAATTCCAGAGCCCATGCTTTTCCCACTTCACATCCCATTGAATATTTAAGGATCCCCCTCCCCCAACCTATATCAAGTTTTCTAATATTTACTGCTTCAATTCTGCTGGCTTACATAGAGCTTTGACATGCTACCTAGTAAGAGACATTATCTTAATGCTAACGTCCAGAAATGCTTATATATTTTTTATGGGGTGGCCAAAGAATAAAAAGGAACATCACAGACAGACAGAACGTCTTCTGGTGTAATCCAATGGCCTTCTGAATCTGGAATGGTGCCTGAAGTGTCAAAAATTCCCAGTGAAGGACTGTTACCCGCAGTGGCCGCCACAGGTTGATACCACACAAACACCAAAATCACTCTGTGATTCTGTTGGTACAGAGTGAGTTGTGCCAACAAATGCACAGACCGGAGCACCCACCGGAGGCAGGAAGTCAACATCCATTTGGGAACTTTGTCTTGGACCCCAAAGATTCCACTCAGGCTTTCTCTAAGCTCACTGGAGAAACTGGAGCAATGTTTCCAGGCAGTCATACAAACTGAGCTGCCATCGCAATTCTCCCTCTCATTTCCACCAATACCTTGTCCTGAAAGTTTCTAATCCTACGTGTCAAAAATACATCCTTCATAGGGTTACTGGGAGGATTTGGTATTTGTAGGGTATGCACATGCTACTTAGCATATAATATAATGCTCGATAAACAGTACTACCTAGAAAACAGAGGGTAAGACCACTTGATTATCATCAGATCCTAATAAGCATTTTTATTCTCTCCCCCTCAAACCCACATAGTTACCAGCAAAGTCATATAAAGAATGGTTGCACTGAACAATCCAGGTAATCTGGACCCAAAGATAAAGTCCTTTGTAGCAACCCAGAATTATCTAGAGAGTGGCTTCAATTTTCCACTGTTATTTTGCTCCTTCATACTTGGTATAAACCATGCTATCCTATCTCCAACAGTAGCCAATGTTCACCCGCCTGCAGAGAAATCAGATGGCCCTATCAGGGCAGGTCTTACCCAATGGGTGGAGGTCTGCTACTCCAGAGGAATGCAGAGCCCAGCTGGGATAACCCTGTCTTGCCAATATGTGGCAGACACATGATCAATTCCACCCTCTTTCCCTGCCGCCTCACATCTTCCAACCAAATATTCCAGTCAAATCTGTTTTGTCCTGTGTTTTAGTACAAGGAATACGGTAAGGCTTAGTGTAGAATCCAGACAGGCAAACAGCCCCTGGGAAGGTCTGTTGCTATTTTAAACATTTTATTGGAACTGTTTACAATGCCTGACAACACTCTGCCAACAGAGTTCTGACACACAGGAAAAGCAAACAAATTGTAAACCAGGATCATTTTATGTGTGTGCCTCTATGGTTTTAATAAATAATAACATTTAGCCCTTCCCCAGGGTTCAGCAGAGGGTGTTTTCACAGGATCACTGCAGCCACACAAGCATCCAATGTTCATGTGGCTCCTGCTAGTTATGTTACAACTGGTAACACTTTCTCAAACTCTGCCATAATCTTCAAACCATAGCTCTGCGAGTGTATAAATACAGCTTTGCTCAGCGACATTTCTGAGATTGATTAGATTTCTTGCATTTACTTTCTTAATCAAAAATGTTAAAGTCTTTTTTCTAGCAGAGTAAAAATGTTGAAGTCATGTTCAAACTCCTAAAAAGGAATTGCCACTGAACTAAATTTGGAAGGGTTACCAAATAACATAAATCAGAAGACACTAAACCAAGTGAAGAAGGGATGGAAAGGAACAGGATGTCTTAGAGCCAATAAAACAGAAGCTCCGGGGAGGGGTCTTAGCTGACTGCAATCACCCTGCAATCACCGTGGAAAAACTTCACTGGGGAAAAATGTTACATACAACTGGTAACACTTTCTCGAACTCCATCATGATCTTCAAACCAAACACAGCTCTCATCTCACTGATGTGAAAACGCCTTTCATTTCCCTGGGTGCAGAAAGTCACAGAAATGGGCATTGAACAGACTTTACTCACACATCTTGAAATGCACACTGCATCACAGATAACATTTATTCCTCTCTCACAATTTCAATCATGGTGCTCATTATACATTATGTCTCTGGATTCACAAAGCCCAGATTCAAGGCCTGGTTCCATGCTTTTGGCTCTGTGGCCTTGGACAAGTTGCTTCGCAAAGACTGGTACCTACCTCAATGAGTGGTTGTGAAGAGGACATAGTTAATATATGCAAAGTGGCTGAACAGTGCCTGGCATGGTTTTATTATTATAATATCTTGGAGGACAAGCTCTCTCAGTATGATTAAAATTATTTATACACATAAATAAATAAGGTACATTGATAGGTCATTAACCAGTATTAAGTTCCCTAAAACAGAGTGTATTAAGTGATGTACAACTAGTTTGATGAAAATGAACATCTAGATAATAATTTAGTGGCATGATTTTGAGATTGTTCACTAAATCTCAGTCAAGTATATGGTATTTTATGGCATTATTCAAACAAGAACAACAACAATTTTTACACTGCTTGGAGGTCTACAAATGCATCATTTCTTCTGCTGAAAGTCTGTTTTCCATCAACGTTTTGAAGGCTTGTACAAATGAAAGTGGATTCTATTAGATTTAAATAGTTACTTTTTACATTTTCTGACACTGCTGGCAACTTCAAGTTCACACCTTTGCTTCATTATTTGCTCTCCTGTATATCTTCTCTGATTTTTTTTTTCAATTTGTGAGAACACAGCAAATTTAACCTTCACTGTTTGCAGTCCTTTCACTACCAGTTTCTATTTCAACAGAGGAATGTAAGTAGTATATACACTGTCTTGAAATGACTTTTCATTTTTTAGAGAGTTCCTAATAGGGACATTCCTATTTGCTATTAGTACTCAAAGAAGGTACTCAAACTTCAATTTTCCTTAATACCTTGCTCGAGCTTCTAAATTGCATCATACAAAAATTTCTAGGGTAACTTGTTCCTTAATCAGTGGAATTTGTTTTTCTTTCAAAACTAAAATCCTCTGTGTTATTAAAATTTGTACCAATTTCATCCTGTGTGAAAAAATAAACAACAGTAATAGATAAGAAACTTGTTCAAACTTAAAACACCCTCACCAGCTGCCCACTTACATCTTCTAAATCAACAGGGAGTTCACTTTTCCATCATACTGGACATAATAATAAATAGTAGTAGTCCTTGTTGTAAATGTTCCTTACATATCAGGAGCCCATAAACTTATTTTATTTAGCCAATACATTTTTTAAAATGTGAGTTACCATTTAAAAATCTGGACATTTGATGTGTAAATGTGGATTTTCAGCTCCTTCTAAAAATCAAAAGTTCTGTTACTTCCAGATTCTCAGCATGGCAAACAGCTATCTGAAGCTTAGCAGCTGTGCCCCTTAAACACAGTATGACCCTGAATTCCGGGGCTATTCAGTTCTATACTCTCAAGTGATTTTCCTCTAAGAAGAGAACACCATGATGATTCCAACATTTTAAATACATGTACTCTTTGACCCAGCAATTCTACTCCTGCGAAACTCTGGAAGGTCATACAAGTATATAGGGATAGCCACGGCAGCATTCCTTCTAAGAGCAAAAAACAAACATCAACCTAAACATCCAACAGGGACTGGTTGAATAAATGAGAGCAAATGCAGGCAAGAGAACACTAAAGAACCCCCAAAAGCAGTGAGGTAAATCTAAGCATACTGAAATGGAAATATGTCTGAAATATATTAGTAAGTAGAAAAAAAGCAAGGTGTAGAAGAGTATGTAATGTAAAGTGACAAAATCTTTGAGGAAAATGAATAGATATATTAATATATGCTTTTATATGCATTTCAAATTTTTGGAAGAAAATACAGGAAACTTTTTAAAGTCCTGTATATATGTTATACATAATACATATGCAAATAATGCAATTACATATTAACTGTGTGTATATGTGTATATATATATTTTACACTTAAAAGGAAGCACCATGGGGAACCCTCCTACATTGCTGGTGGGAATGCAAATTAGTTCAACCATTGTGGAAAGCAGTATGGAGGTTCCTCAAAAAACTCAAAACAGAAATACCATTTGACCCAGGAATCCCACTCCTAGGAATTTACCCCAAGAATGCAGCAGCCCAGTTTCAAAAAGACAGATGCACCCCTATGTTTATTGCAGCACTATTTACAATAGCCAAGAAATGGAAGCAACCTAAGTGCCCATCAGTAGATGAATGGATTAAGAAGATGTGGTACATATACACAATGGAATATTACGCAGCCATAAGAAAAAAAACAAATCCTACCATTTGCAACAACATGGATGGAGCTGGAGGGTATTATGCTCAGTGAAATAAGCCAGGCCGAAAAAGACAAGTACCAAATGATCTCACTCATATGTGGAGTATAAGAACAAACAAAAAAAAAAAAAATGAAGGAACAAAACAGCAGCAGACTCACAGAACCCACGAATGGACTAACAGTTACCAAAGGGAAAGGGACTGGGGAGATGGGTGGGAAAGGAGGGATAAGAGGGTAAAAGGGGCATTACGATTGGCAGACATAGGGTGGGGGGCAAAGGGGGGACTGTACAGCTCAGAGAAGACAAGTAGTGATTCTCATCTCACTACACTGATGGACAGTGACTGTAATAGGGTTGGTGGGGGGGACCTGATGAAGGGGGTAGTTTAATCATCACAATATTGCTCATGTAATTGTAGGTTAATGATACTAAAATAAAATAAATTGTAAAAAAAAAAAAAAAAAAGGAAGCACCATGAACAAAGCTATTTCAGATCATTTCATGTATAATTATCACATCTTACTTATTTGAGTGTCTGCCTTGGTTACTTGGTTACTCTAGTTTCTCTAGAGCTAAGCTTGACTTCATTTTTTAGGTAAGGAGAAGAAAAAGCCTTCTGCATGGCCCTTCACTCAGGTTCAAGAGCAGCAGAAAATGACACAACAGACCACTTTGGAGGCTGTGATTATTGAGTGCTTTGCAGCTCATATTACCTCCTCTACTGTCCTTTCAAAAGTAAAGACAAATAGGGCAGAGAGGCAAGAGCTCTTCCAGGGAGAGCTGCCAGGCTCAGCTCTACACACCCCTTCAAGGCCCTTCACATATGAATGGGGTGCAGGAGAAAGAGACAGACAGACACAGAGGGAGGGAATAAGGTGTTTACCATATACCATTGCCCTGTTACTGTTACAGTTCTGGGCAGAGTGGGGGAAGAAGAAAAAGAAAGAGAACTAGTTCTGTTCTCACCAGCAGATACTCGGATTGGTCAGTCAACAAAGAAGGGTAAGGAGTGGCTCTTTCCACCGAAGGGAAAGCAAGGTCATGCATTCCTGTGCACACGCACAGGAAAGGCAACCAGGGCTGCAGTTTCAGGCCAAAGCCAGCTTTCTGATGTACTTTAAGTGTTACCAGTGGAGGAAGGGATCACACAGGGGACATGGGAAGCCAGGGATGACACGGAGCAACACCCCTCGTGGGCAGCTACGCCCAAGTAAAACCCTGTGATGGCCACCACGCAGAAGCTGTCCCCACCAGCACTCCATACGCAGGAAAGGACGCTCTCCAACAGCCCCTGCAAGACTCTCCAGCCCACCCTTCCCCCAGGGCTCAAGAACCAGAGGCAACTGTCAGCCCTTCCCCATCCGGTGATCGCCACCTCCATGCCCATCTCTAACTCCTAAAAGGTATCCAAGCCACCACAGGATAAAAGGACACATAACATCTCTAAAAGCTATTACCTTCTTCAACATCATCCACCACATCAACAAAAAGGACAAAAACCACATGAGCATCTCCATAGATGCTGAAAAAGCATTCGACAAAATTCGACATCCATTCATGATAAAAACTCTCAACAAAATGGGTACAGAGGGCTAGTACCTCAACATAATAAAGGCCACATATGACAAACACACAGCCAATATCATACTTAACAGGGAGAAGCTGAAAGCTTTTCCTTTAAGATCAAGAACAAGACAAGGGTGCCCACTCTCCCCGCTTTTATTCAACATAGTATGGGAGGTCCTAGCCATGGCAATCAGACAACACAAATAAGTAAAAGGCATCCAGATTGGTAAAGAAGAAGTCAAACTGTTGCTGTCAGCAGATGACATGATATTGTACATAAAAAACCCTAAAGAATCCACTCCAAAACTACTAGAACTAATATCTGATTTCAGCAAAGTTGCGGGATACAAAATTAATACACAGAAATCTGTTGCATTACTATACACTAACGATGAACTAACAGAAAGAGAAATCAGAAAAACAATTCCATTCACAATTGCATCAAAAAGAATAAAATACCTAGGAATAAACCTAACGTAGGAAGTGAAAGACCTATACCCTGAAAACTACAAGACACTCCTAAAAGAAATTAAAGAAGATACTAATAAATGGAAATTCATCCCATGCTCTTGTGTAGGAAGAATTAATATTGTCAAAATGGCCATCCTGCCTAAAGCCATCTACAGATTCAATACAATCCCTATCAAAATACTGACAACCTTCTTCAATGAACTGGAACAAATAGTTCTAAAATTCATATGGAACCACAGAAGACCCTGAAAAGAGAAAGCAATCCTGAGAAAGAATAAAGCAGGGGTGATCTTGTTTCCCAACTTCAAGCTCTACTACAAAGCCACAGTAATCAAGACAATTTGGTACTGGCACAAGAACAGACCCATAGACCAGTGGAACAGAATAGAGAGTCCAGATTTTAACCCAAGCATATGTGGTCAATTAACATATGATAAAGGAGCCATGGATATACAATGGGGAAACGACAGCCTCTTCAACAGCTGGTGTTGGCAAAACTGGACAGCTACATGTAAGAGAATGAAACTGGATTACTGTCTAACCCCATACACAAAGGTAAACTCGAAATGGATTAAAGACCTGAATGCAAGTCATGAAACCATAAAACTCTTAGAAAAAAACATAGACAAAAATCTCTTGGACACAAATATGAGCAACTTCTTCATGAACATATCGCCCCAGGCAAGGGAAACAAAAGTAAAAATGAACAAATGGGACTATATCAAACTAAAAAGCTTCTGTACAGCAAAGGACACCATCAATAGAACAAAAAGACATCCTACAGTATGGGAGAATATATTCATAAATGACATATCCGATAAGGAGTTGACATCCAAATTATATAAAGAGCTTATGTACCTCAACAAACAAAAAGCAAATAAGCCAATTGAAAAATGGGCAGAGGAGCTGAACAGACACTTCTCCAAAGGAGAAATTCAGGTGGCCAACAAGCACATGAAAAGATACTCCACATCACTAATCATCAGAGAAATGCTAAAACCACAATGAGATACCACCTCACACCAGTTAGGATTGCCCACATCCAAAAGACAAACAACAACAAATGTTGGCAAGGACGTGGAAAATGGGAACCCTACTGCACTGCTAGTGGGAATGTATATTAGTTCAACCACTGTGGAAAGCAGTATGGAGGTTCCTCAAAAAACTAAAAATAGAGATACCATTTGACCCAGGAATTCCACTCCTAGGAATTTACCCTAAGAATGCAGCAGCCCAGTTTGAAAAAGACATATGCACCCCTATGTTTATTGCAGCACTATTTACAATAGCCAAGAAATGGAAGCAACCTAAGTGTCCATCAATAGATGAATGGATAAAGAAAAGGTGGTACATATACACAATGGAATATTATTCAGCCATAAGAAGAAAACAAATCCTACCATTTGCAACAACATAGATGGAGCTAGAGGGTATTATGCTCCATGAAATAAGCCAGGCGGAGAAAGACAAGTATCAAATGATTTCACTCATCTGTGGAGTATAAGAACAAAGCAAAAACTGAAAAAATAAAATAGCAGCAGACTCAAAGAATCCAAGAATGGACTAACAGTTACCAAAGGGAAAGGAAGTGGGGAGGAAGGGTGGGAAGGGAGGGATAAGGGGAATAAGTGGCATTACGATTAGCACACATAAGGTGGGTAGTGGGGGGCATGGGGAAGGCAGTATAGCACAGAAAAGACAAGTAGTGACTGTATAGCATCTTACGACTCTGATGGACAGTGACTGTAATGGGGTATATGGTGGGGACTTGATAATAGGGGGAGTCTAGTAACCATAATGTTTTTCATGTAATTGCATATTAATGATACCAAAAAATAAAAATAAATAAATAAATAAAAATAAAAATAAATGCTATTACCTCCTGCTAAAGCACTTTCTGGGGAAAAGATAGTTAGCAATTAAATAGCAAAAATAAAGAAACAAAGAGAAGGAACAGAGGACCCTCCCATACCTGCCTCCCCACAACCCCACCACACACACACACACACACACACACACACACTTTTGAGTTTTTCTTCAGAGCCAGAGCCTGGGGTTTACATACCCCTATTCTTCTCAATTACTATAAGATACAATATTACATACAGTGGTATGTATTCTCTACTTCATACAGGTATCTACTCAGAACTAACTGCTGAACACCAAAATTAGAAAGCTTAGGTTGTAGTATTTGGAAAATGATACCCATAATACTATACTATTTTGGATCTACATAGTACTGTAACACTACTTTTGAAATATAGGAGAAAATAACACATGATCCTGTTTTCTTTTAACTTAATAAGTCCTCTCCTTTTCAATATTCTAGCATTCCCACAGCAGTCACTTTGGATAAGAGTCCATGAAGAGTGGTTTCCACACCTGCCATTATCCATTTGTCAAAACGTATAGACTGTATACTATAAAGAGTGAACCCTAATGTAAACCATGGACTTTAGCTAATTGTAAGTATCAATATTGGCTGTAACAAATTACTAACCTAATGCAAATATTAAGAGGGGACATGGTGGGTAGTGGAAGTGGTCTGTACCTTCTGCTCTAGTCCTCTATAAACCTAAAACTGCTCTGAAAAATAGTCTATTAATAAAAACATTGCTACTACCAGAAAGAAGAGTGGTTCCAAGCCTTATCACAAAAATCATCTCAAATATGGAAGAAATGCTGCTGTCTGATCAGTAGGCATAATTTAAGAAGCTATACACATAAAAAAATTAAACGAATTCAGACCCCACTCATTCAGAATTAATGGTAATGCAAAGTACCCTTCAACTTCACTCTGAATCTTCTAACTGTGGTTTGCTAAATGACTGGAAAGATTAAAGAAGGACTGGTTAAACCATTTAAGATGATAAACAATCTTCACGATCTTCAACGGCACTACCTTGCGGTTTCTGGACTATTGTGACTTGTATCATTAAGGTAATAATTAGAAATCAGTCTTATCTGTTTATCAAGCAGGTCTACCAAGATAAGCTACAACTAGCAGGGATATGCTGCTAAAATACCTGCCCTTTATTTCAAGCAACTCTTCCTTCATTCCTTTCTTGATTTCAAGGTGGTCTTCCCATTCATTGCTGTTTTTGACTGGACACTGTCATCTACACACAGCAAGATGTCAAAAGCTGCTTACCTCTGAATCTTTGGCCTGCTGATTACGAACGACTATTAAATTGTACAGGATTCTGTCGTCATCTGCCTCTGTATGGGACACATCATGAGGTGTACTCCACAGGTTCTTTTCATCATCCCTCGCCAGAGTTGCTCCAAATGAAGGATATGGATTGCTGTCACTATGGTATTAAATAAAGGAGGTATAAGGGCTTGTAATATATATAACATATATAATATATACATCATATGTATGTGACATATAAGTAATATATTAGTATATAACCTATAATGTAATATTTAGATATATACATTTCTAACAAAAAGGTCTGAATTATCTCTAATAATCAAGTATAACACAATAGAACAATTTTTAAAATCACTTTAAAAACAGCAAAGAATAGATGGAACCAGACACCTGGGCAGAAGTAATTTTACTATGTTAAACAAGAAAAATAGCACTGAGTACCATAGCAGCTAAGACAAAAAAAGAAATCCAATGCAGAATAGAATTCTTGTGTAACTAAAAGAAGAAAATAGATAACATGAAGAGATGAACTTTTTACTGGCTCTGAATTCAAGGAAGCACAATGGTATGTAATATCTATCAAATTCCTTACAAGAAAATTAAATAATAAATATGCATATCTGAATACTTCCAATAAACAATGTGGAATGTTGAGTATGCATTTCAATATTTTGTTTCATGAGTTTCCCTTTGCAAGGTGGTATCCATGAATGGGCCCATGGAGGACATGAGTGGCATGGCATCTGTTTTGCCAGTGGGTTTCAGCTCGGGCAAGTTCACTATGGATTCAGTGTGGCCAAAGAAATGACAGTAGAATGTTCTTGGGGTGAAAGGGTTATACCCAACTTTACTCCCACGGTGGCAGGTCAATCACTAGAATCCCACCCACTCAGAGTGAGTCTGCATTCAGCAAGCTGGTCTCAGACCTCTGCGCCTCCCTGCCCACACAGTCATCCTCTGGGCCTTCCAGCCCGCAGAGCCATTCTCTGGGCCTCTCTGCCCGCAAAGCCATCCTCTGGGCCTCTCTGCCTGCACAGCCGTCCTCTGGCTCTGTCCTCAGCGCTGCCACCACTCCAGCCTCTGCTCTCCTGCAGCCTAGCAGCCATGCCACCGTGTCACACAGAGCACTAGGCAGGGCTCTTCATATAGAGTCAATAACAACTTATTGCCCACCTGTGTGTAGTGAGCTAGCCAACCAGGGCCAGGTGAGAATCCTGGCCACAGGAACCTCCATTTTATACACAGCATCATACCTAGGACATGCCTCCACACAGCCTGGCTAACTTCGGTGGGGCTGGACAGGTAGGTCACGCTGGGCTATTCCCTTCATCTAATAATATGTATGAGCACCAACTCTGTGTTAATCACAGGGCTCAATAAAATTGTGAGCAAAACAGACATGATCCCTGTCCTTGGACCTCATGAGAGTCCAGGAATGGGAACACACAAATGAGTGATCATGTGACTGTATAACTAAAAACTGATAAGTGCAATCCGGGGGGAAGTCAGTGAGCTGGGAGAGCCAGTGGGGATTGGCATCAGGGAGGCATCAGGACGATGGGGAGCTTGAGCTTTAAGGTGAAAGACAAGAACAGAGTTCCAGGCAAAGGCAACAATGCATTCAAAGGCCCTGGGTAGGAAGAAGCAGGATGCACACATGACAAGAAAGGACATTGACCAGAGTGCAAAGAAGCCGAGAGGCACCTGGAGCCAGATATGCATAGCTCTGTGGGCTGTTTTCTGACATTCCTCAGACATGTGTTCTCTACTCCTAAAAGCAAGGTAAGATATGGAAAGGTGTTAAGCAGGACTGTGATGTGAGATGAACAGAATTACCTCTTTAAAGATATTTTTGGCTAACGTGTGAAGAATGCTTTAAGGGTCATGAGTGGATCTGGGAGATTCCTTAGGATGCAATAGTGGTAACTCAGGTGAGGTACAATATGTCTCAGGATTAGAATGATGGTATGAAGAAAAGTGTACAGTGTTCAGGAATATGAAGAAGGTAGAGGCTCTCTGGCTTATTCACCTGGCTAGTGAGTGATGCTACTCTCTGAGACAGACCTGGGCCGCCCCATGGCCATGGAGCAGCAAATACTCATGCAGGTGTGACATGACAGAATGAGCACAGGCAGAAGATACCCAGATACGCAGCACCTGGGAAGGAGGGCTGAGAGTGACCGACAGGTGGGCTGAAGGTAAATGTTAAGAACTAAACAAACATGGGATACTCCATCGACACTAAGGAAATGTCGCAACAGGAAGCAAATGCCAGTCACCAAAATGGGCTTCGGCAGCACCTGAAAGGGAGCCTCCAGCACTTGGGCGATGGGGTACAGGTCAGGCTGCCAGCTGAGGACTCGGACTTGGGAGAGCTAACCGGGGTCCACTTGCTAAAACTGGAGCCCAAATAGGGATGGCATCTTGGAAGCAAGGCCAGCTGGAGCCCAGCGACCCGCATGTGGCAGAGGCTGAGCTGCTGAATACTTGCTCAGCGCTCCTTCAGTCCGTCTAGCTTCAGTTCGGTGGTGTGGGTTCTGGGCCTGGATCAAGTGATCGGAGCGATGGGGAAATGAGAAACCCACGGGGAACCAGACACAGCTCGGCCACGCTGTTCTCAGAACCGCCCTGTCACTTAGGCTGCCTGACACCGCAGAGGCGAGACACAGGGAGCCCAAGGCCTCGCTCTTCTTAGGAGCGATGAGCTGATGAAAGGGAAGGCACGTGATGCCCTGGCGCCCTGCCCATACAGGCCTTAACAACATGTCAAATTCACTCATTTGTTGGTTCAGTTGTTTATTTAACAAACATGGAATGGATCCCTGCTGTATTCTGGTACTGGGCTGACTGCTTTGGGGACTTGAAAATAAATAGGACATTGCCTCTGCTCTTAGTGTGACTACAATGCAATGAGATGAGTGAAATTAAAAATTTTAAAGTATAAACAGAATGTTGTAGGAGCAGAGAGGAGTGACTGATTGTATGTGATGAGAAGAAAGTTCAAGAAAGGTTTCACGGAGGTGACAACATCTAAGTGAGGCCTGAGAATACACAACCTTTCCCCAGAAAGGGAAGCCCGGGGAACAGTATTCCTGGCAGAGGGAACAGCAGGAGCAGCATGTGGAGGCTGGAGGTGCCCCCGGAGGGGGAATTCCAAGTGAGCCTGCACGCTGCACCGCACGGCGCATGAGCGGGTAACTGGAGGGGCGTGAAGAAGAAAGGGTGACCTGGGGTCAGACTGAGGATAGAACGGGAATTTCGGCTTTATTCTACGAACTGTGAGAAATTATCACGGGGATTTTGAGCCTTGTCAGATCTGGGTTTTAGAGAAATACCTCTGGGTGAAGAGGAAACAAGGAGATGGTGTGGGAGGCCGTCACGAGAGGGCTGGTGTGCTGCCCATGCCGTTCTCTTTGAGTCCTCGTGTCGGGGGTTTGGGGCCTGAGGGCCCCTGTGGGGGAGCAGTGGAGCAGGAGATGGGCAGGGTTCCCTGGCAGGGAGAGAAATAAGCCCACAAACCAACCACAACCAAAACAGCTGCACTATTTAAACCTTATTTGTTAGGCTTACAAGAGTTCTTTGGGGCACAAGAAAGGTGGAGTTCTGTTGCTGAATACATACATATGTAATTCTAAATATTTTGAAATACTAGATGTGACAAGAGTGAATAAGGGTGTGGGTGAGGGAATCAGTGGTGGGAATAGAAATGAGGACAGATTCCAGCAGCACCTGAGCAGGGAATGGCAGCACAGACGTGTAAGGATTCAAAGCTGCCCATGTGAGGGGCCTGCTTCCACCTGGGACAGCACAGAGGAAGCCAAGATGGACCTGTGAGCCTGCAGGACATTCAGAGAGGTCAGGACCTGGGCTTAGGAGTGAGAACAGGGCTGGATATTTCAGCTCCAGAGAAATGCACGTGCCTTCCCGCCAAAGCCTGGGATCAAAGGGCTGGTCTGGGAATCGGAGGTGAGGAAAGACCTCAGGGGATCAGCTGGGAGGGAGACTGCAGAGAGCAGGTGAGAGCCAAGGGAGACAGACGCTGAGACAAAGGGGACTCCAACAGCAGGCAGACGCTGGGCAGGGGTCAGGAATGTGAAGGGCACGGAGCCCAGTTTCTTTTTGGCTACATGGTTTTCCAGCCAATAAAAACCATCGCTGCATCATATGGTGCTTTACACACCCACCCCTCCTGTTACACAAAGGTGGGTGATACTTCCCCACTTTGCACAGGGACAAGACTAGAGCTTGACTTCTGTGTCAAGCAGCAAGCTGACAGCTCTCCGAGCATGAGGTTCCTGACGGGGGGTCTCCAAGCAGCCACATATGTCGCAGACTTGATATCCAAATCACCCACAAATGGAGCAGCTCAGGTAATGACTACCTGCATGAAGTGTTCCTGTACAAACTGGCACATTCCCCGGGGGCTTCTCCTCTAGGCATGCAGACCGCGGTGCACAGCGTTCCGCAGGAGCTACAACCACAGCTCCTGATGCTACAGTACGTGTCCCCCTCAGGCCACAAAACTGCAATACTTTCCTGAAACCAGTCTTCTACTTTCCCCAAATTTGTTTTGTTTGTGTAAGTCTTGCCTCTTCAACAAGCTGTTAAGTTTGACCAGAGCAGGGATTGCAGCCCACGTTCCTTCTGCTTCCCACATCACTTGGCAGGCGGGGCACCGAGCAGTTGCTTCCACAGTGCTTGCTGAAGAGAGCAAAGTGGGCTGGGACCCCAGTCTGCTCAAGGAAATCCCAGATAGAACTCATTGTTCCCATCTTTTAAAAACTTCCCTAAAGCAGGAGATTTATAAATTAGCCAGTAACTACCTGAATAATCAGGAATAAGTGTCATTTGAGCATAAGTAATCTAGCCAGTGTTTGCTAATAACCTACAATTTCTGTGCGTGCTTTGAAATTATGACAGCTGCCTTCCCTGGCCAGTCCAATACTTCCCTCTCTCTTCTTCCCTATCTCTCTCTGTGCTCTCTCTTTCTCCCCAACACACACACACACACACACACACACACATACACATGGCTCCAGTTAATATGAAACCGTAGCCACTCATTCTTAATCTGCAAGCTCAAATGATGCACCACAGGAATGATGCACCACAGGAAGGTCAACAGTGGGCCTGTTTAGAAGGGTTCATGTCTCCAGACAGCTGGCACCTCCCTAGCCCTCCCCACATCTAGCCCTGCCCTAATTAGGAGCAGTGTTCTCTTCACATCCCAAGAGCCACAGACTCTGCCAAGTCACTGATACCCCAGGGGCAATATACAACAGGGAGGAGAACCAAAGGCTTCCAAGGGGCGAGCAACGACTCTCATCACGGGTGTTTGCTCGTGAGCTCCTGCCCCCGAGAGCAGCGCCTGGGCTGCCCACCTCTGCCGTGCAGCTTCTCGGCTCTGCTCTGTGGCCTCCCTCCACCTGGACCTCATTCCCATCATGCTCTTCTTATAACAAATCAGGTTTCTTTGGGGCATAGGGAAGGTGGGGTTCTACTGCTAAATACATTAATAGTTGTATCAAAATATAGGTTATATTTATATCAAAAATATTAAATTAATGATTTTCAAAAATATGATCAATTAATAACTATCAAGAGTATTCAATTAATAATTTTATCAAAATATCAAGATAAAGTGAGTGAGGGTTTGAGCTCATTCAGAAGGACCAGGTGACCTGGTGTGGCTCACCAGGTCCCGGATCCCGGATCCTGTGCTCTGGCCCACTTAAGCCATCAATCTGCTTTGTTTTAAAACTTTGAATGCTTAGGGTAGAGAGACCAGAACAAAGAAAAGCCTAAAGCAAACAAGTGGAGAAGCAGTTTGGGAACCTCTGTGCATGGGACACTGTGAAGGTCTCTGGGGCCTGTGTCAGGAGAATTCAGGGCAGAGGCCCAGAGGTCTGGGCCGAGAAGCCCAGGGCAGACAGAAGTCAGGAGGAAAGGGGCGCTGAATCAAGAGTTTCACTTCCTCTCCCTCCCCCATATAATGATTTCTAAAAGGTTCTAAAGAAAGTGAGAGCAGCTCTTTTGCCTGTGGCCACCATCTGCCGATGATAAATATTTCATTGACCCCAGGCATTTGAGAGGCGGCCCTGAAGTTACATGAGAAGCAGCAGGTGCTGTTCCTACCAAAAGGCGAGATGACCGCATCCCTACTCCCACCTAGGGGCCCAAGAGCAAACCCCTGGGGAGCCTTCTCTTTCAATGCAATCTGGAGCTAAAAAGTGACTCAAGGCTTAGAAACACGGATTCCCTGCCTGGGGACCATGGGGGCAAAGTGCTGGTGGGCATTACAGCTGTTTATCCAGAACGTCCTGTGAGTCCTCCCAGCCGACAGTGCTGTGCTTAAAAGATTTTGGAAAGCCCCATAAAATACCAGCAGTTTCAGTGACTTTATCACTTACCCTCAGAAAGGCTGAGTGACTGACCACCAGTTTAAGGCTGAGGCTCTAAAGACAGTGAAGAGATAAAAATCTCCAGTAAACCGCAACCCAAGGTCTCAAAGAGCAGACCTCAGAAGGCTGTTTGGTGCCACTCCTTTGACTACCTAAGGCCTGCCTTCAGATTCCCCACTAGGAACTGGCCTGCCTATGGGTCCCTGGCTTCCAGACCTTTCCCTTCCTCCCTCGATGGAGACCTCCTGATGAAGGAGCAGACAAGCCTGAGATCCTTACCATTCCTTCTTTCTCTTCCGCGCTCCTTGCTCTATGTCTGTCTCGCTCCCTTTCTCTCCCTTCCTCCCTTCCTTTCGATACAGGCATTCTGGCCCTATTCTCTCACCTAGTTGATACACTATTTAGCCAAGTCTAAACACTGTTCCATGGATTCTAGAGCTTTCTCAGCATTTCATCACCAAGGCTCACGACTTCCTTCAACACCAGAGGCACATGACCTACCTCAGTGAAGGAAGACGAACACCAGCCTCTTCTGGGCCGCTCCCCGACCTGCTCCTGTGCCTCCTCCCATCCCTTGGCTGACACTGAGGCCCATGGGATCAGGTCCTGAACATCTGTACAGTGCTCCAAAGGCTGGAAGATGGTCCCGACCAGGAGCCCATGAACTAGGAAGGGAAGCTCTATTTCTATTCCTTCCAGAGGAGGACGCTGGCTCAGGAGGATTCGATTCAGTCCGTGGCCTCTCCTCCGTTGGCACCCACCCCCACTGACTCCATGCAGTCTCACGGCTTTATATGCCATCTCAGCTCCGTGAGCGGATTCCTCTATCCACACCTGTATCCCAGCTCAGACCTCTCTCCCAAATTCCACACTCCGAGATCTACCTGCCCCCTTCCCATCTCCTGGGGATGCGTTAGAGACAGCTCAAGCTCAGGCTGGTCAGAACCAAGCTCTTGATCTTTCCCCCAAACTTTCCCACCAGCCTTCTCTCCACTCAAATGATGGAAACACCGTCCTTCCAATTGCTCAGGCCAAAACCCCTGAAGGCATCCTTGGCTTTCTCATCCCCCACATCCAACCCATCAGAAAGTCGTATGGCCCCAGGTTTTCAAAATATCCATCTCTACCACCTTGAGCCCAGGCATCTGCGTCTTGCATAAGAATTCCTCCACTGTTTTTTTTCACTCATCTACCTCTTACTACCATTGCCTCCCACTGGTTCTATTCTTAACACAACAGCCAAACTATGTAAATCAGATCCTGTCACCCCTGCCTGAAAGCCCTCCAGCTGCTCCCCTTTGACTTAGAACATAAGCCAAAGTGATACATCGTCTATAAGGCCCCACATGACCCCTGAGCCACTCTGGCCTCTTCGCTATTCCCTGCACTCAGTCACATTCCCATTTCAGGGTCCTTGCACTGGCAGATTCTTCTGCCTGTGATGTTTCCCCCCAGATACCCACATGCCCCACTCTCTCCCCAGCGAGGCCTACCCTGACCAATCTACTTAAAGCTGTAAGCAAGCTCCCACCCATGCCCTGCCTTTTCTTTTCCCTACACACTGATTTATCTTCTAATTTACTTACTGTGTTTACTGCTTACCCCCCTCACTGGAATAAAAGCCCCAAGAGGACAGGATCTGTGTCTATTTGCTCAGTGATATACCTCAAGTGCTTTGAACATTAGCCAGCACATTTAGAAGATGCTCAATAAATATTCGCTGAATGAATAAACTTTTATTTCCCAAGTTCACAGGGCTCCAAATAATAGAAATGAGGCTGGAATCTTTGTGTCCAGACTCACAGACAAACTCTTAACATGTGTTAGCTTTTTTAATTTATGAAGGTGGGGCTCGTAGTCTTGTGGGAAGAAGCAGACAATAGGCCCACATGTTCACGTCAGGTGAAAACAGGATTCTGAAGGACTTCATGGTGAATAAGGGACAGAGGGGTGGGGACACTGTTTTAAAGAGGGTGGTCATGGGAGAACTTTCTTATAAAATGACTCTAAGCAGAGACCTGGATAAAGTGAGGGAGTTACCCATGCAGGTTAGTGCAGAAAGAACATTCTAGGCAGGGAGGGCAGGAAAGTGCAAAGGCCCTGAGCTAGGAGTATGCCTAGTATGCCTGGGGACCGGGGAGGAAGCCAGTCTGGCTGCAGGATATACACTTTCACCTTAGGCACTGACTTTAAAATCTAAACCTTGCATAAGGGTCCCAAACTGGAAACCACTCAGAAGCCCACCAAAGGTCAAATGGGTGAACAAAATGGAATATACGCTAAAGCAATGAGAACCACACACTAAGCTATACACAGCAACTTGGATGGATCTCACAAAGTTGAGAACATACACAGTTTGGTCCCATTTATGTAAAGGTTAAAAGCAGGCAAAACTAAAGCACATTCCTAAGGTGCATGGGTAGGTAGTGAAGCTATAAGGAAACACAAGGAAATGACTATCACAGAAGTCTAGATACCATCAGGGGTGGGAGGATGGAGCCAGCAATAGGTAGTGGTTACAAGAATGTTCATTTTATAGTTGTTGTTTATACTGTACATATTTTTTTAATGGTTTTAGTCTCTGATATCACATAAACAAATTCTAAAAACTTAAAAGAAAAAAAGAGGCAATTCAGTGAACACTTACGATAACCTTTCAGGCTTTTACAGGGGTGCTGAGATACACACTGTCTCACCAAAATTATTTCCTAAAAAAAAAAGCACTAAAGAATAGAGTGCACAGTAACATAATTACCACAAAACAATTATTCATTATCCAGACTAAAAGGGTCTTCAATCACTAATAAACTATTTTACCCCACATTAAAGCAGAATTTAGCTTTTAAACAAAGGTGTAAGGAAAAGGTCACTTCAAGATTATCTACAGAATAAAAAGTTCTAAGAAACCTAGATCACAGGATGTGTCAGAGAAAGAAATTTCATCTTCTGAGGAACTTTCCAAAGTCACTGAAACTGACTAATGCAACTCACAAAAGAAGAAGAGGGATTCTGTGGGTTGCCTGGGAAGAAAACCTTTAAAAGTCATTCTGAGGTGAATTTCAAAGGGCTGACTTCTTGGTAAAGCATTTATCTCCTATGCACTGGATCTGAGGCCCTATTCCCAGAACTGCACCCACGACCTTCTCCTCTCTCTCCTGTCTTTCAAGAAGGGAGCAGTCAAGCCTTGGAGGGGGTTCTCGGAGCCAGGAGCACCTCCCTGCCTAGGAATCCTCTGCCACCACGGGCACTTCCTGTGAATCCCTGCCTGCCCAGGGCTCCAGGCTTTGCAAACTGCAGTTTCTGCAGGAAGCCATGGGTGAGCTGTGTCAGCTTGGGGAATCAGCAACACATGGGAAAAGAGTGAGGCCATCTGGGCCCCGTAAGAGAGAGCTCACTGACACTAACACAGTATTAACATTTTGTTAAAACCCTTCCAAAGGTAGAAGATAATCTGATCAGCTCAGACATCACGTGAGTCCACGCTGGGAAATGAAAAGTTGTACACATGTAAAAGACTATTGTTCTTCTAGAGTTGGTGGTGACTCCCTTGTTTTTAACTGAAGTATTCTTGATATACAATCTTGTGTTGGTTTCAAGTATACAGCACAGTAGTTCAACAGTTACCCCATTATTAACTCCTCACCCCCAATAGTGCAGTTTCTGTATGCCAGCATGGGAAGATGTTACAGAATCATTGGCTATATTCTCCATGCTGTACTACCATCCCTGTGACCCACTTATATTATAATTGAGAATTTTTGTGCCCCTTTATCCCCTTTACCCTCCCCACCCACCCCAACCCCTCCCCACCCACCCCAACCCCTCCCCCATGGTAACCACCAGTCACTTCTCAGTGTCTCTGAGTCTACTACTGTTTTGTTCATTTTGGTTTGGTTTGTTTTTAGATTCCACATATAAGTATGGAATATGGTATTTGTCTTTCTCTGCCTGGCTTATTTCACTGAGAATAATACCCTCTAGGTCCATCCATGTTGTCACAAATGGCAGGATTTTTCTTTTCTTATGGCTGAATAATAGTCCATTGTATACATGTACCATATCTTCTTTATTCATTCATCTATTGATGGAAACTTAGGTTGCTTCCATATCTTGGCTATTGTAAATAATGTGGCAATAAACATTGGGGTGCACATATCTTTTCGAATCAGGGATTTTGTTTTCTTTGGGTAAATTCCTAGAAATGGAATTACTGGGTTGATGGTGACTCCCTTTTAAATATCTTAAACTCACCACCCTTCTTTCTCACTGACACCTGCTTTCCCCAGCCATAATTCAGAAAAATGGGCTCAGTGTCTCTGGACCCCAGGTTACAACAACTCAGGGCAAGTCTCATACTTCAAAGAGAATTTCTAGCACACACCACATAAGCGGCTAGTTATTGCCTCCCTGCAGACGAGGCCTCCGCTCCTTCTATGGCACTGAAATACAGTTAGGATTTGAGTCCCAGCTCAGAGCCACATGTGCCTCTGAGTACGGAAGCTACGGAAGCTCTTTCGCTCCAGTTTCTTCAACCGTCAAGGGCAGATAACAGATGTAATTACAGTGGAGCCTCATCATTCCCAGATTCCTCATCTGCAAATTCAGCCGGTGGCTAACATGTATCTGTAATGCAAAAGCAATTCCAGTGGTGTTTTCACAGTGCCAAGGAGCCTGCTCCTAGCTGGGCCCAGCAAGGTGAGGCTCTGCCTTCTCACTTCAGCTCTCATCCTATAAAGAAGTGTCCTTTTCATGGTCTGTTGGTGCCACTTTTTCTGCATTTTTGTGCTTTTTGTTAGGGATTTCGCTGATTAGAATAGTCCCCAAGCATCATCTGAAGTCCTAAAATACGTCTGCAAGATAAGCTTCATTCAGGCATGAGTTACCATGCTGTGGGCCATGACTTCAATGATAGTGAATCAATAATATACAAAATAAGGTGTCTTACCCAGAAACACACGTAAGACAAGGTACGAACTGATCAGTCAATGAATCAGCTAGTGTGGCATCTCAGCCTGGATTTTCCCCTCAGAGCAACGGTTTAGCACCCTGTGCTTGTGGTGACACAGAACAGGACTGCTCTAGAATCGACGTCCCTCACAGGGGTATGGCGAGGATTGGATTAATAGCTGTAAAGCACTTACAACAGTGCCTAGTACACCCATAAAAAGTCAGGAGGGCCAGGGCAGCGAAGACCAATGTCAGATGCCTTTCTCTGCAAGCTCCGTCTCTTGCCCTCTTCTTATACTGCTGGAGCAGTAGACTCAACCCGAACCATTGTGACAGGGAGGGAAATTCAATTCTGTTGTCCACACTCATAGGCCTGGAACAATTCCTTTTCAGAATGGACCCTCGCTGTGGGCATAACACAACTGTCAAAAGAAAATTGAGGTTTTATTTCATTTTCCCTAATGGGAGTTCCAGGCACCACAGAAAAACAAACCCCTGACGTCTGTTCTCTGTTCACTGGCCACAGACATGTGCCCACATTCTGCTACCATCAGTGGAAGCCGCAGGGGGGCACAGAGGCGAGCTGGGAGCAGAAACATTTGGAAGCTCATGCTATATGGTTCCCTTCGGTGGTTTAAGAGAGAGCACGGATAAAAACTCAACTGTGGTCACTAATTCACTCCCTTTCTTCTTTTGCTTTTGAACAACTGAACAGCTGTGGTGCTTATCAGCCATTAAGAGCCCATAAAAAAATTAAAGAATAAGAATTATACTTCCATAAGTGTTCAAAGTGATCTTGTGAAAGATGTTTTGGTGTGTGACATTTCTTTCACGTTCAATTTTAGACTCTTCTGTGCCTCTGATGTCTATACTTCGCTATCATACGGCAATAGATTCTATGAGGCCAGAGGACATGGGCATCTCTCTGCTTAAAGGTAGTACAGCTGTACCTCCAGAATCATATCACTTCCAGGGCCACAACTCAGGCTCAGATGGGTTTTTATATGGCAGGAACATACTTTTCTCACTAATGGAAGAAAGCCATGCTATTGAAGTAAAAATAAAAACCAATGCTTTAAACACAGACATTTTCCCCAGAGTACCCTGCATAGTGTCCTCAAAAAAAGATATGTCCAAGTCCTAAACCCTGGTTCCTGTAACCTTATTTGGAAATACGGTCTTTGTAGATGTAATTAAGTTAAGAACCCTAAGATGATATCACCGTGGATTTGGGTTGGACCCTAAATCCTACGTGTCCTTATGAGAGAAAAGAGAGAGGAAAGACACTGAGAAGAGACACACGGATGAAGACAGAGGCAAAGATGTGTACTGCCATAAGCCAAGGAATACCAGGAGGCGCCAGAAGCTGGAATCGGCAGGGAATGATTCTCTCCAGAGTCTATGGAAGGCACACGCCCTGCCAGCACCTTGCTTTCAGATTTCTGGCTTCCAGAATCATGTATGAACAAATTTCTGTTCTTTTAAGCTACCAAATCTGTGATAATTTATTGAAGCAACCCTAGAAAACAAGTACTATGTATCCCAGATGTTTCTTTTAATTAGTAACATGAAATCGTGAACCAAAGAGTCACTCACTATTTCATAGAGAAATGATCAGTGATCCAGCTATTTCAAAACAATCCCTTTGCACTGTTACCCTGTCCTCAATGCACATTGCTTTTTTGTTGTTGTTTTGATCGCTACTTACTCTCCTTTAGAAATATAGTCAGTGCAGGGAAGAAAGGCAAACAGAACCTCAACCCTTACACAGGTGACTGAGGATGAACCTCTATGACTCAGTCCTAAAATTGGGGTAAAGGTGAGAAAACAATGAGATTAAACAAAACCTTTGGCTTTCTTTGGGGCTGAAGCCCTGTGTTACAGTGAGGCCATGTGTCCTTTCTCCAGGTCCACACTTGTTCTTAAGCTTTACTGGGTTTAGAAATGACTACTCAACTAGTCACTGGTGTAGCAGGCCCAGGCAGCTGCAGTTGGACAAATGGTCATGATTCACATCTCCTGGGCCTTTAGCCCCCTTCCCAGGACTAAGAACAGCCTCGGAGCCCTGTATCCTATGTCAAACAGGACTGCAGCTGACACAAGCCCATACAAAGAGGACAATCTGAATCAAGCCTCGAAAAACCCTCCAAGATCATGCATTAAAGTCTGATCTTCCCATATTACAGAAGAAACTAAGGTTTGAGGAAATTAAGAGACTTCCCCCAAATCCCACAGTGAGTTAACAGGTGCTAGGACTCAGGTGTCCTAAACTCTCACTTGACTTGGTTCACAGGGCCAGGCTGCTTCCACATTCCAGGAGAATTATATTAATGAAGGGCAAGGAAGAAAGGAAGGAAAAAGAATCCAAACTGGACAGGAGCTAAGTCTAGTGAGATCCATCAGTTTCCAGTATATAAATATTACAACTTAGTTTTGAAAAACGTCTGGTAGTTTTCTGAATTTTCTATAGGCAAGGCATGGACTTTAAAGTCCAACAGACATGGATTCAAATTCTGGCTCTCTGATTTATCAGATGTGACTTTGAGTTAATTATTTAAATTCTTTAAGCCCTTGGGTTCCTCACTCATGAAACAGAAATTACACCTATCTCATTAGTCACGGTGACGACTAAATGACAGAATGTGTTAACAAATCTCACTTATGCAATAGCCTACACAAGGTAGGCACCTTTTATATAAAGTTAAGAATGCTAAACACAGATTCAATTTGGAGGTCACCTTTGGAGGTGGGAGGATGATGCAGTGAGGGAGGGATACATGCGAGGAGCTTCAACTCTATTGTTTATGTTTTCTTAAAGTGGGTGCTGGGTATATGGGTCTTTCTCTTATTCTTCAATGTTTTTAAAATACATTTTATAAAAATTACATATAGAAAGAAATTAACAAATGAACTATTATTATAATTTCTATTAATATGAAAGTATGAATTCAGTTATTACTCTAGGTTGTGCTGGGCACAACAGGGGACATTAAGGTGAGTAAGATGTAGTCCTGCCAATCTAGACTAGAACCTCTAATATGGCAGGGGTTACAGCACCCACCTTACAACTGTAAAAAGAGGCAGAATGCAGTAAGTGACCTGAGGAGTAAAAAGAAAGAAAAGAGACCATAACAATAGGAGAAAATTTCTAAGGCTTTATCACAAAGGTGGCAACTGAAATGGGCATTAAACACTGAGTAAAATCTTAAGAAGTAGAGAAAACAAAAGGCTGTCTAGCAACCAATTACAGCATTGGCTAACACCAGGAGGGAAACCTGCACGATTAGACTGCCCATGAGCAGAGACTAGAGTATGCAAAATGAGAGAAGCCAGGGAAAGAGGAAATGAGAAGGCATGGATGGGTTAGCACAGAGGTATTCCGCATGCGCTGTGAAAAGAACATCACATTTTCTTTCTCTTGTAACTTTCAAGAGTCAATTTTCATGTAATCATGCAGGGAACAGAAACTAGAGTTCATGGTGAGTGGGTGATAAAGAAGGAGATGGGGGGTGCATGTGACTCCTCTCTGAAGACATCTGTGCCTGACACAAAGGCAGGCAAAGGATGGTAACTGAAAGGCACGGAAATATCAGGATGAATGTTTAGTCAGGGGAGACCTCAGTATATTTCTAGAAAAGGGGGAAAAAAGAACTGGTAGGACAGAGAGAACTACAAATGCAAACCAGACAAAGAACGGCCTTCCCCTTCAGATCCATTCCAGAAAGAGCAAAAGGAACAAGGCCAGAAATGAAGGGGCATTGTCGGACCGGCAAAGGAGACGGAGACGAAGTTGTTTTCCCTGCACTAAGGAGATCAGGACTGCAGGTGAGGGCACACACAAATGACAGATGTCATCCCCCAGACCACACCTCTTCCAGGCACTGTCACCTGGGGGCAGGAAATAAAACTTGAAAACCATTGTTTTGTGATAAGGCATTTAGTTGGGAGGTGGGTATATGAACAAAACCTTTATTTATTTATTTATTTTTGCTGTTATTAATGTACAATTACATGAGCAACATTATGGTTACTAGACTTCCCCTATCATCAAGTCCCCACCACATACCCCATTACAGTCCATCAGCGTAGTAGGATGTTATAGGATCACTACTGGTCTACTCTGTGTTATACTGCCTTCCCCGTATCCCCCCACCCCCACCCCTGCTACATTATGTGTGCTAATTGTAATAGCCCTTTTCCCCCCTTATCCTTCCCTTCCCACCCATCTTCCCCAGTCCCTTTCCCTTTGGTAACTGTTAGTCCATTCCTGGGTTCTGTGAGTCTGCTGCTGTTTCTTTTTCCTTCAGTTTTTTCTTTGTTTTTATACTCCACATATGAGGGGAAATCATTTGATACTTGTCTTTCTCCGCCTGGCTTATTTCACTGAGCATAATACCCTCTAGCTCCATCCATGTTGTTGCAAATGGTAGGATTTGTTTTCTTCATATGGCTGAATAATATTCCATTGTGTATATGTACCACATCTTCTTTATCCATTCATCTACTGATGGACACTTAGGTTGCTTCCATATCTTGGCTATTGTAAATAGTGCTGCGATAAGCATAGGGGTGCATATGTCTTGAACAAAACCTTTTTTATACATTAAAAAAATAAATAAGATGACATGAAGAATGAAGTTCTCAATAAAATAAAAATTAAGACTATCTGGCCACATGATTTCACCACACCAAGATTTCAAACCAACCACTTTGTAAAAGCATCTGGCAGTTTCTCAGAAAGTTAAATGTAGAATTACTATGTGACCCAGTAATTCCACTTTTATATACCCAATTTAACTGAAAACAAATGTCTGCCTGAAAGCTTGTGCACAAATGTTCATAGCAGCATGATTTAAATGACCCAAAAGTGGAAACAACCCAAATGTCCATCAATTGATGAATAGATAAATAAAACATAATATACCTGTACAATAGAATACAATTCAACTATAAAGAGGAATGGAGTGCTGACACATGCTACAACATAGATGAAACTTGAACATTTTTTGCTAAGTGAAAAAAGCCAGATGCAAGAGACTACATATTATGATTCCATTTATACAACATTTCCAGAAAAGGAAACTCTATGAAGACATAAAGCAGATTGGATTGCCTACAGGAGCAGGGAGCAAAGAGGGAAGGGCAGTGAGGGACTGCTAAGGGGAACAGTGCTCATTTGGGAGTAATGAAAATGTTTGGAATTAGACAGTGGTGATGACTGCACCACTTTGTGAACATGCTACAAGCCACTGAACTTCACACTTTCAAAAAATAAAAGATTTCAAAGTAGACCTTCCGATGACATGGGTAGGGGAAAACATACAGGTACCCATACACACATATTGCTGCTCTTCCCAAATATTGTTATATTGACGTGATGCCAGAATGACACTAAACCACAAAAGACCAGTTCACTCACATTGACATGCTCAGAAGAAAAACAATGATAATTAATAACTAAAATTTACTAAGTGTTTACTGTGTGTCAGATACTCTACTAAGCACTTGACATGGATTGGCTCATTTCATTTCTCACTTCAACCCTTTGAGGCACACACCAGTATCATTCCCATTTTACAGACAAGGAAATTAAGGCACAAGTTAAGTTTCATAATTTGTGCACAGTCACCCAGTTGGAATTTAAATCCAGGCAATCTGACTCATGACCACTATGCTAGGCTCCTCCAATTGACTCTGTCTTCTTAAAGTCACTTGCAAAATTCACTGACTTAACAATGTAAAGTCAAGGTAGGGGAGGGCAGGAAAGGGCCAATATTTTAAAACAACCAAAAATATTAATTCAAATAGCCATCCCAGACAGAAAACTGAAAAGACCCAAGGCTCTGAGGATGAGTGCTGTATTTCATGCTACTGTAAACTTGACAAATTGAGCGTACAACCCAAGCATGGAGTTCTAGATCACTAGGCACTCCTTTCAGGACTAGGGTTAGATTACTGGGTTTCTCCCTGGCCACGATAATCTAGTCATCTAAGTGGGAAACCATCAGCAAGAGCAACAAGGCAGTGTGTATTGTGTGTATCATGTTTATATACATAAAACAAACATGACATATATGTTTACATGTATGGGTCCTCACTTAACAGTGAGAAGCAGATGGTAAGTTCTAAGTCACAGGAAAGAGATGAATAAGGCCACAGTAATCAAAGACTGCTTGAAAGGGCCTTGAGGGCTAGCATTTAGGAAGGGACAGGAAGAATAAAGGTCACTATATGAGGAAAACTTGGGGTAATAAGAAGGCTGGATTGTTCCTAGAGCATTAAGAATGATCATCTGATTAAATAAGGGATGCACAACGTATATAATGTGCTGGAAAAAAAGGGCGGACAGGCAGGAAAAGGCTACATAAGATCTCAAAAGTCAAGGGATTTGGACTTGATGGAGTAAGAGAAGGTAAATCATGCTTTTAAAAAGTTGTGAAAACTTTAACATCCTGGGTGCACACCTCGTAAGAAACACTAGTGTGAGTATTTGCTCACCCAGCCCTGGAACTTCTCCTCAAGTACTGTTTCCTAATTCCACCTCCACTATTTTGTTTTTTGCATGTCTACACCCAGACCTGACCTCGTGGAACCTTAATTTCAGCAGAGTCAAGATGAAAAAGAATTGCTCAAAATCACAGCCCTGAACAAAACTGTGTTGTATGGTCCCTTCACAAAGCCACTTAGCACACTGCTAATGGGCATTAAATCCCCTCACACTTCACAGCTTAGCCTGTAATGAATCAACATCCTAGCGATAGGCTGTCTCTTGAGAAAATAGGCATCTTTTTAATGTGAAAAATATCTGTGCTCAATCACTGAAATGATCTTCCTTTGATAATAAAACTGAATGGCAAAGTATCCAACTTTTTTCTGGGTGAAATGAAAACCCAATCTCCTGTTTCACTGAAATACACCTACTAAGTATACAGTCCGTCCCCGCAGCGTTACTCGGACTCCCCGGAGGAACTGCTCCCCCGCACTTCCCTGGCCCGGCGCCGAATTCGCGGCACATTGCACAGGCGTCCCACCCGGGGCTCGGGCGCAAACGGGCTTTGTGCTTTCGGGCAAAAATCTTACCCAAAGAGCAGGAGGTCCTTACGGGACCCAGGCGCTTAGTGTGCGCCTCAGGGCGGCCTTAGCGCACGCCCGCCTGCCCGGCTCGGCCCAGCCCACCGGCAACCCGGCTCCGCGACGCGGGCTGCGGCCAGGGAAGCCCCGCCGCCCGGCGCACGCACCTGACCAGCGGCTCCTTCTCGGGCGCGGCGGGCTCCTCCAGGCACCTGCACGGGCAGCAGCCGCACGCGGTCCTCAGCCAGTGCCTCAGCCCCATGGGGAGCGAGGGGCCCCGCCGGCGCCTGGACACTCCGAGGAAGCCGCGGCGGCGAGCGAGCGCGGCTGCGCGCGGCCGGCGGGCCGGCGTCCAGGTGCGGGGACAGTCGCGGCCCGGGCGTCGCGGTTCGGTCCGTGCGCATCACGCCGCGGCCGGGGACGCGGGCGAGGCCGAGGCGCCTCCACGGCCCCGGGGCTGCACAGCCACACGCTCTCCTCCGCTTGGGTTTGGCTTGGGGCGTGTGTTTTCTTGGGGCTTTTATTTTCTCTCTCTTTTAATTCCCCGGGTGCAAATTGGGGCGCATGCGTCCCCGAGACGCTCCGCTGCTGCCCTCTAAGAAGGAAGCAGGAACTCCACCAGACTGCCAAATCCGAGGGCACGGCGGGCGACCGGGCGGGGACAGGAGGGGAAAGCCCTCGAGGCACAGAGCACGAGGCAGGGCCCAGTCTATGCCTGCGTTTCTTTGGCTTCACTTCCTGAGGAACTGAGCGGCCCGCCTCCCCACCCCCATGCTTTCAAAGCAGAGTTTAACGCGTATTTTTAATATGTCAGCCCCACACAGAGGAAAAGTTAGCAGAAGAGTATGGATTGACGCATTGTTGAGGTGGGTTTTCTTTAAGTACTGTATTCACAATGGTTTTTTTAAACTGCTTTCAAGCCTCCCAGTGTTTGAACAATCCCCTCATAAAAGCACCATTAGTGCTATTTATGGGTTTATTTATGGATGAATGTCTGTATTTATTTATGCCTGTACAACTGGTAAGTACATGTACGCATATCCACCATCTCTTTTACCCAAACAGTAGCAGAGTCCACACATTGCTGTCCCTGGCTTGTTCCACAATACATGTGCATCTTCCTCCACAAGTGTACCAGTTGCATGTTATGCTGTCAGATGGATGCCCATAATTTTTTTAACTAGACCCCTACTGACAGACGATTAAGCTCACCCCAGCCCTTCGTTATTAAAATAATGCAGCAATGAACATTCTTGAACTATGTATTTGGATACTAGTGAGTAAATGTTTGGCAGTTAAATGTTGGATCATAGGTAAGATCTCTTTTAAAGTCTGGGTGGATCTTACCAGATGCCCTCCAAAGAGGCAATCCTATTTACACCCTGATCCGCAACATACGAACCTATCTATTTCTTTGTAACCCCACCAATACCAGGTACCATGTAATTCTTCATCTTTGCCAATTGATTATTCAACAAATACTAAGCATTTGTTATGTAGCAGACATGTACTAGGCATTAGGGATACAGCAGTGAACAAAGAAACAGAAATCCCTCCTTCTCGGAGCAGACATTCTAGTAGGGGAGTTAGACACTGGACGTTATTTAGTGTTTTAGACGGTTATGCGTACTATGGAGAAGTAAGGCAGAAAAGAGGATAACTGCAAGGGAGGTGTGTGTGTGTGTGTGTGTGTGTGTGTGTGTGCGCGCGCGCGCGTGTGCGTGTGTGTGCATGCTGGGGGAGGGGTAGTGCCTGAAATTTTAAGTGGCATGGTTAGGGAAGTCTCCTGATATGGTGACATTTACGCAAAGACTTGAAGGAGATGAGCAAGCGAGCTATGATATCAAGGGGAGAGCACTTCAGGGCTGGTGAAGACTGCGCGCAAAAACCCCAGGTGAGAGAGAACAAACTATAGGGTGCCGGACAAGGAGCATGGAATCCAGTGGCCCTAGAGAAGTTTGGGCCAAGACAATGAGTAGTAATAGCAAATGATGGAATGTGGGACTCTGTAGGTCTTGGCAATGCAAACTGAGCAAACCTTTGGAGGTTTTTGAGTGCTGGGAGAAACATGGTCTACCTACTTAGCAATAGGGTCCACTGGCTACTATCTTAAGAAACTGGGTGCCAAAGGCTATTTCAGGGAAAAGCAAACGGTGGCCATTCTAATGATCCAAGCGACAGCTGACAGTGGTTTGGACCAGCGAGGTGACAGAAAAGGTGGTAAGAAATAGTTGGGGTCTGGATGGAATTTGAAGGTAGGGCCAACAAGAGTTGCTAAAGTATTGAAAGGAGGGTGTGAAGAAAAAGAATAGTGACTGCAACATTTCGGGTTTACAAGCTGTGAAGGTTGAATTGCCATTGGTGGAGATAGAGTGTGGGAGGGGCAGGTTTGGAGAGGTGAGGTGGAAGAGCAAGAGGTTATTTATAGAAGTGTCTGTTCTCATGGGCACTGTAAGAATTTGAAAAATATGTTACTACACATAAGTTTGTCCTGTTCTGGCTACATTACAAGGCTGAAAGAACTTAACAACTGCATATTCATTGAGAAGCTGGCAAATGGGGGTAAGGAAAATTAGAGTCCTTGAGGACTCTTAGCTGGGGAGATGGGCTATGGACCCAGTGTAACAAGTTGACATGACAGAGTACCAGCTGTCACCAGGCAGCACAACGCTGTGGCATCAAGCCCAGCACCATGTTGTTTATCACTTGCAGCTGTGCCACGTTGGAGGTTGAGTGTTGCTTTTGACAGTAAATTTACTGCTGGGTGGAAAATCCCCTTGGTAGAATGCACAGTTTCTAAAACTGGATTTTGAATTTGAGTCAATCCACCTAGGTTTAGGTACAGTGAGTAGAGGGGGCTACCAACATGTGAACTCAGCCACTAAGAAGATGAAATCTAGGGTCTGGCAGCTACTATTAACTACTGTAGTTGGATTTGTTGAGAATGGAGAAATTAGAGAAGGCATTCAGATCCTGGAAAATAGAGATGCTCTGCCCTTTTACTAACTTTGATCTTAGAAAAGTTAATTTTTCTGAACCTCAATTTTCTAATCTTTGAAATGGAGATGATGACTCTGACTGTACCTATTAGACACAATTAATTGCGAGATTCAAATGAGATAGTTAGAAAACCATAAAGCACTATGGAAATACCAGAACTCAACATTATTAAACTACCCAAATAATATAGGCCTGTTGGGCAAATGTCAGTTCTACTACTACTTAGCTTACATATGGCCATATTTCTTCTCACATTTGTACCTCTGAAATGTGTGTGTGCATCTTTTATGTAGTCTGTTTCAGACAGAATATTTCTCGAAAGCCAGAGAACCATGTCTATTTAAAACATTGATCAGGAGGTTAACGCCCTGCCTTACCAAGGATCATGAATAATATTTGCCTGCTCTAGCAATTATTAACAGTTCTAAAATTTTAAACATATAAATGAAATATTCCACTTAAAAAAATCAAAATATTACAAAATATTACAGATCCCTCTGACCATGATCCACAGTCCTGTCCCCTTTCTACCCTCCCCAAGGTATTGTTATCAGTATGGTACAAACATTTCTTCTGACACACATACATATATGTGTTCCTGTGATATATATTACAGCATTGTGTGTGTTATTTTTTGGTAGTGAGTTTTGTTTTAATATAAAAGGTATGCATTCATCTGTCTGCAAGCTTTTTCCACTTAATATGCCTTGGAGGTCTATCCTTATTAGTACACATAATATTCTTTTTAATTGATATACTTTCTATTTATTAGTTTTCTAAGGATTGTTATATCTGTGTTTTCATACTGCTTATCTTTTCAGAAGTTAAATACCTTCACGATGTCCCAGTTTTAGTAACGTGGGCCTTTCGTAGGAATAAAAATGCTACGAAGCCCTCCAGCTTCAGCTTCTAGGTAGCTGAGACCATATTTTGGCAAGCCATTTCCTGTTTCAGGCTTTCCTCATTTAAGAATGATGCCTGATTGTTCCTACTGTGTGTGCTGATACCAGTGCCACCCACTACAGCAACAACATCTGACATTTCCCAAGAGCCCTGGGCACCGGTGTCAGGGGAGTAGGCAGTCCTCTGGGGCAACTGGTGACTCACAGACCCATCACCACTTGTTTTCAAGGCAGAACTGCTGGCCTATTTTTTCAGATTTCTCCATGGTAGAAGTGCTCTAGAGTGCTCTGAAAACAACTAGTACAATCTGAAGTCCTCTTTAAGAATTTACTGATAACTTCTGAGAGTGGAAGAAGAGGCATATGCAGGAAAAATGAGAAAATCAAAATATTTAAGTTCCCACACCACATCATTAGTGCATGCCAGAGAACAGCTATGCTTGCAGCAACATAGCTTCAGCTGGTGTCATTCACTTATTCATTCAACCAATATTTATTGAACCAGGTACTGGGAATACAATGCGGAGCTAGGTAGGTTCCATTCATGAAGAAGGGGACTTTGTTTTGTTCTTTGCAATATCCCCAGCACCTAGAAGAGTGGTGACCCATAGTAGGGATTCAATAAATAGGATATGCTGTATCACAACAGTGCATGCACATAGTAGGCACTTAACAAATGTATGGAATACTTTAACCAAAGTGTGAAAACAGAAAAAGAGCTAACTAGTGAACCCAGAGTTTCCATGAAAACTTGTTTCATTTCTGAAGAGTCTATGAGCTACCCAAATCCAGTAGACAGTTAAACAACATTGTCTTCCTTACAAAAAAAGGACATCTTCTGAAACCGTCCAGTATGCTGAGCCAACCTCAGCATTATCACTCACCCCAGGTGACCCAAGATGGACAGCCAACATGCCTCGTATCGCTGGGGAAATCACATCAGAGAGTGGGATGACTGGTGTCACCAAGGTAAAAGCCAGCCACAAGTTCCTACTGGGTGTCTTGCGTCGGCCTCTGCTGTATGCCTCACACCTCCTTTTGGTAACAGCATTTTGTTTTCCTTTGAGGAACAGCCGCCTCCAATCCCATGGGTTGGGCAGGACAATGAATGCACTCCCCGAAACCCTCCCCCTGTAATCCACAATGAGGAATAGGCATGTGACCAAGATGGGCCAGTCAGACATTATTCCTAAAATCTGCATCGTAAAGGCAAAGTTCCAAAGATGGAAAACCGCTGAGTTGAGACATGATGACCCTTGGGACCGAATCCTGAGGAGGAGGCCCAAAAACAATTGCTATTTAGATGTCTGGAGTTTTCCTGTTCCTGTTTCCAAATTCTAGTTGCTCTGTTTGGTTTTCCCATTATTCTGCAGGTTACCCCATAATTGGTCAATGAATACATTTTTTCTTTCTTTTTTTATTCAGTTGATCAGGGTCAAATTCTGTTGCTCTTGGAGCCATACAGTCCCACTGAAGGGGGTTAAGAGGCAAGAAAAGGGTAACTGTGAAGACGAGAGAGAATTAGGAAATAATAGTTCTCGCTTAGACCAGGCACAACAGTCCAAAGTCTGCTTTAGTCAGGTGAGGTTTTTATTTTTGTTTCTCTCCTTGGCTTCTCTTGCCTGAAGAGAAATAGATAGTATCTGCATTCTGAGAATAGTTCAGTCATGTCACTCTGTGGTTTCCCATAATGCAAAATACTTTCTAAATTTTCAAACTATTTTTATTTGGTGCAATCCACTGGTCAATTTCACTTCCTTCCCTTCCCATAAATGTATATGCTGAGAAAGCCTTAATAATCAGTCTTTGCTCATTTTTCAGTTTCAAGCAATGAACACTGTGTCTCTTCTCAAAATTCAGTAGAGTCTTTTCTAGAAGTGTCTAACTTTTCAAAAGTTGCCCTTGTAGAGAAAAACACATGCATTAAGCTAGAAGAAGTACAAAGCCTATCAAGGGGTTCCTCCAAAAAACTTGATTCTTATAGTCCCACTGTGCAGGGAATCTGATCTTGTTTTATGTCAACTCTATATAATACTTTTGTCTAGATTTTTGTGACCTTTATCTTCCGAGTATAAATCAACAGCTTATTGCAAATGACAGAACCATCATCCAAGCAGCTTTAGGTATTTAAAAGGAAATTAAGGGGCTTAAGATTCAGAAGTAATGCTAGCTTTTTAGGCATAACTAGATCTGGGCACCCAATTAAAAAAGGGTTGGTCTCTGCCATAGACTGAATGTTTGTGACTCCCCCAAATTCATATGTTGAAACCTAACCCGCTATATGGTAGTGTTTGAAAGCGAGGCCTTTGGGAGGCAGTTAGGTCATAAGGGTGGAGCCCTCATGGATGGGATTAGTGCCCTTATAAAAGAGACCCCAGGGAGCTTCCTCACTCCTTCCACCATGAAGGAACACTGAGAAGACGGCCGACTGTGAGCCAGGAAACAGGCTCTCCCCAGACACTGAATCCGCTAGTGTCTTGATCTTGGACTTCAAGCTTCTAGAACTGCAAGAAATAAATTTTTGTTTATGAGTCACCCAGTTAACAATATTTCTTTTCTAGCAGCCCTAATGGACTAGGACCCTCTCTTTTCCTCCCCGGGCTTGGAGCTGGTGACACTCTCAGGCCACCAGTAGCCCTGGATTCACCATGTTTTTGGCTGATGATTTCAACAGAAAGAGAACAGCTCCTTCCCTGTCAGTGCATCAACAGGCCGGGTCTGATTTTCATTGGCCTGAAATGGAACCAAATGCTCTTTCAGAGGGAAAGAATACATCTACTGACAGGCTTGAGTCTCATGCTCCCCTTTGCAGGGCTCAGGTGAGTGGGAATGAGGGAGACAGGAAAAATAAGCCAGTTGGACTAAGAGTGGGAGAGTTTCTTGAGGAAAATCAACAGGAGCCACCAAAAGGGGAATGGATGCTGGCACAGCAGACTCAGTGATGGCAGGAGCTGGCACACTCGTTCAGACATGCTTGTGTGTCCCGGGAGCTTCTGCCATCTGGCATCGACCATAAGACTCCACAAAAAAGCGCCCGTCCATGGTTCTGTCAGGTCCAATGCCCAGCCACTCAGACTGCAAGACCTTTCTGCAAGAGGGATTTCAGAATCCCACTGCAGCCCCCTAAAAATTCAGAACGGTAATTGATGAGTTCAACAACATCTACTCCCAAAGAGAAAAAGAGAAGTTATTTCACTGGATGTAAAGGAGCTCCCCCAAGAGGCTGTTGGCTCAAAGGATGACCCAAAACACCTGCCCTAGAACCCCTGGGGCTGCTCACTGAGACTCCAGACTCCCAGCCCCTAGTTGGGATCCTCCAGCTTGTAAGTTCTGGGTGGGGGCCCCGGAATCTGCCATTCTATCAGGCTCCCAAGCAAGGCTGGGATTAGAGAGAGGCTAATGAGGTGCTCAGTCTCTGCACAGACCCTGCATGGGCACAACCCTGAGAGTGGGCACGTCCTTAAATGTTCACCCCAGATACTTCACTTCCCTCACCCCAGTCCTGGCCCCTCTCCCACAGCTGGCCAATTCTGAGGCACCCTCTTACAGACAGAAATGTATCCCCTCCAAGATTCTTATGTTGAGCTCCTAACCTGAGACTGTGACTGTATCTGAAGACAGGGCCTTATATTAAAGAGGTAATTAAGATTAAATGAGGTCAGTAATCCAATATGACTGATCTCCTTAGGGGAAGAGATTAGCATGCAGACACAAAGGGAAGCCATGTGAAGACACAGGGAGAGGATGGACATCTATCTGCAAGCCAAGGAGACAGGCCGCAGAATGAAATCAATCCTGCTGACACCTCGGTCTCAGACTTCTAGCTTCCAGAACCATGAGAAAATTAATTTCTGTCATCTGAGCCGCCAAGTGTGTTGAATTTGTTATGGCAGCCCTAGTAAACAGGTACACATACCAAGTTTGAGGACCAAGGGCACAGGAGTCAAGAACATGGGCTCTGACATCAGAGTGCCCTCATGTGGCCTGTGGTCAGGATTAGGTGAAATAATATATGTAAAGCACTTGGTACAGTTTCATGGAAAATAGGAAGTACTCTGTAAATGTTAGCTAGAATTATTGTTGTTAATGAAGTATACACACTTTGGTCAGATTCTACCCCAACCCCTTGCCTAGCCAACAGTAACCACCTAAAATTATTCCATGTAACAAATATTTGAGTGTGAACTTTATAAGCATGACACTGTGCTCAGCCTCTTGGGAAATAAAAAGATGAAAAATAAGCAGTACTCATCCTTAGAGTGCCACCCAGAGCAAAAATTGGAAAATTATGAAGCTGAAATGTTCTGTATACATCTGTGCCCCAAGGCGCCCTACAACGTGTCCTTCCTTACCTCTCCCCGTTGTTTCAATATTTAGCTGTCCTGTCATATCTAACTGTACTCTCCCAGCCAATTATACTGCCATTCTAACTATACTTCCATTCTAACTGTATCTCTTCATCTAACTCTTCTTCATAACCAACTAGCCTGCTGTAACAAACACTTTCAAGTTGCCCAGAACAATCTCGATTCTCACATTTTCAGAAGTGATCAGGAATCTGACCTTTTCCCACCTCTGGAAGACCACCCCCCACAACCCCATGTATTCTACGATCTCCAAAGTCTCTCCATATTATACCTAACTAAAATTAAACATAAATCTGGACCCATCAATCATGCCACACTTGTTCTTAATCCAATTAAACTCTACTTAGTAAACATTAAGCACCTGCTATATGCAAACTGACACAAAATTATACAATAGGGGAAGACAAGCATCAAAAACTGTAATATTGGGGAATGCACAAGCCCCAGTATTTCATATTTCATGCTCATATTTGTTATGAAAGGCTCCCAAAAGTTTGCCCCAAGTTCAAGCCCAGATCCTACCAATCTGAATGAATATTCATAATCAAATTTATGCCAGTGGGTTTTTAGTTTTCTATACATTTATATTACTTTTTTCTTCTTAACACTTAAAGATACATAAACAGGCCAGAACACTGCAACTCTCCATGCAAGGTCTACACAAGTAAAAGCACCAGGTCAACCTCCCCATAAAGGTCACTTATAAACCCTTCTTATTCTCTAGGCTGCCACCTCGTGGGCTTCTGTTGAAAATGAAGCAAATTTTCTTGGGAAATGGACTAAGGATCTGAAATGGGTTAGTAGCTTTCTTTCACTCAACAGATGGGAAGTCCCTGCAGCTACAGTGCCTGAGCAGACTTAGATCTTAAAGGACCATCACAAAATTCAAATGGACTATTTAAACTGGCTCTAGGCTAAATCTAAACCTGTTGGGGCACTGCTAAATTGACCAACAAGTCCTCTCTTTTCTCGGCTAGCATGTGCTAAACACCACTGATTATTGTTTTACTATTTTACTTGATTGTATTAAGCATTGCTGTTTATTTTTTAGCCTGGAGACCATGGAAAAGTGCATAGGCCACTACGTAAAGGAAATAATTTAATTAAATGATTGAAAGTGAAGAATTTTGTTTTTAAATTTTATTATTTATTTTGCTTTTTTAGCTACTTAAATAAATCTATCTTGGAAACAGCTTGATGACATAAATTAAAAGATGGGAGCACAGTTCCCCAGAGAGGGAACTGATTTTGGTGAAATGGCATTGATGGGTCATTTTGGCTGTGTAAAAACTCCCTCAGGTAAATGGCCTAGAATTATATTGTTCTGCATAGAAAGGAAGGCAAGATGTGATTCAGTGTGAAGAGCAGAGAATGAGGAGAAGTCAGGACAGAGGAGAGGAAGCAGGAAAGAGGGAGGCTGGAGCCAGAAGTGCATCGTCATGAGCTGTGTCTGAAGGAAGGTAGTAGTCACATCCTCCATAACAGAGGCACCACATGCCAACACTTAGGGGGGGAAAGTCAAACTTTCAACAGACTGGTAGATACTTAATGTTCTACTTGACTGAAGCCAAGGAGGCCCCTTTAAGTGTATGCCAAGAGCTCCCTTTCCAATGACTTTTTGAAGTTTCCTAGCTTAAGTCTATAAACTCCACACTCCCTTTCCTTGCTAAGCTCTACCAGGAAGGAGCTTGTCTCTATGAGCTCTGTTTAAACTGTTTTCTATTTAGAAAGGCCTTTGGCACTCTGTCAGGTAGTGATTTTTACAGAGCCACCCTCTTTATTGGGCCCATCTCTCTTATATACCCTGTAAGAACACAAGGTATTACTTCAATATAAGATACATAGATTTTCTTTTCTTCCTTCTTTTTATTGTGATAAATAATATAAGTCTTCAAGGCATTATCACTGAATCCTCTGTTCTTGGAGGGAACATTCTAGAAATAAGGTTCCAGGAATTGTCTATCAGTGGAGGCAATTCCACCCATATGAAACTGATTAAAAATACATGCTACAATGTGGATGAACCTCAAAAACAAAATATGTTAGTGAAAAAAGCCAGATGTAAAAGGTCACATATTGTATGATTCAGTTCAAATCACCTATCCAGAATGGCCTAAATCCATGGAGACAGAATCTCATCTGCCTCTTGCCAGAGCTGGAGAGATGGGAGTGAGCAAGTGCTGAGCACAGAGAGCTCCCTTCAGGGGATGTTTTGGAACTGGAGGTTGCACAGCATTGTGAATGTACTAAATGCCATTGAATTGTTCGCTTCTAAATGGTTAATTCTTATGTCATTTTCACCCATTTTTTTTTAAATGGGTTGAAAAAAAACTTCTTCCCTGGAAGCAGTCTGTTATATTAAAATTAACCCTCTGAGGTAAGAGGCTTCACTTTTCAGTAACTGGATATCATTAGAATGTTGTTACTCTCTCCTCAAGCATAAATTTCGATTGTACAAGGCAGGTCAGGTAAACCTATTTGTATTTAAAATCAAGCATCCTATTCAACTGAGTAGATGCTGAATGGATACAAAATTATGTGTAACTATAACCAACTCATTTAAACGTGAGAGGTAATTTCTGTTTACAAGAATATTTTCCTTTAAAAGGAATTTGAAGAATTGTGATTAATATAGCCTTAAAAGTTCGCTGAAATAAAAATAATGTTCAGAGATCTCAGGATCTCCAAAATGATTATCTGTTCAGAAAGGTACACTCCAAACAATTAAAAGAATACTTAATGAAAATCATTTTTTTATTGATAAAGGTGAAGAACTACATCTGAATATTTTGTTTTAATGTGTTTGGTGTTTGGTGACAGAAAGAACAACAGTGTGAAAATATTTGAAACTAAAATTTATGTGAGTTAAACTATATTTGAACAAGTAGCACCCTTCACCCCCACCAGCACTCTGCCAGTATTAGCCAGAATAGCCTGAAATTCTAAAAGAGAAATTTAATTTTAAAGTAAAAAAAGAATCCAAAAGCCATGAAATAATTAATAATTAATCTTCAAAGAAGGAAAGACAAAGACTATTTAAAATATGCCTATGAGCAAAAATCCCTGTTCTAGACAAGTGAGAATCAAATCAACTGTCCTCGCCCCCAGTCCTGATAAAAAAACCTTTTATAAATTTCATTCCAAATTTGAGGATATTGTATAAAATACTTTCAAACTTTCAAAACAAGTTTAAAACCTGTAATGAAGCCTAAAATATTAATGTTTATCTTAACTTTCAAGAATGCAGTTTTCTTATTTTTTCTCTACAGTACAGTTACTTCAGACTGAAGAAATTTAAATTTAAGGCATGGCCATTTGAATTCCATACAAGAATTTAAATTTCTGCACTAAAACTAACATAGCTAAAGCTTCATGTAAATATGATATGAAACATGTTTTAAATTGAAATAAAGTACATTTGAAGTGTGTTACACTTGCAAAGGTATCTTTTATAAATTGACTCCAAAAAACTTAGATAATATGAAAACACATACAAATCAACAGAGAAGTTTCCATTGATCTTTCTAGGCATAATTTAAATGTATAATATCTGACATTTTCCCAGTAATAGTGTATTAATTCTATTTCATCAAAAAATACTCTGAATATTTTCTCAACTGAACTTGGATTTTGGAAATCTGAATATGTATAGCTTTAATGTAATGCATATTTGAATTTATCCTCAGTTAATTGGGAAACTAGACTTCTACATTAGGGTGGCATATAAATAAAATAAGGATCATACACCTAAAAATGGCTAAAATGGCAAATTTTATATTATATATATTTTGGCACATTGAAAAAAGAAGGAAAAAACAAGGATCTATCAATCAATCAATCTACCTACCTACCTATGAGAGGGGAAAAAAAGAGAGAGATAAATAAATATTTCTGATTATTTTCCCCATCAGAAGATAGGACTAAGTATAGACTACTTAACATATGCAACTCTGTGATTCGAGCATTTACAAATAGCAATTCCAATAAAATTGCTATTATAATCAACAGGGCATGTTATATTCTTAGTATGTCATTTCCTTTTAGAATGAAAGTATGAAAGTAGTAGCCTCATGGAAGGTGATACAAAGAAGGATTAAGGCAGCTGAGTTAGGGCAGCACAAACATGATCAAGACCAGGCAGAAAGTGTAATAAGCACTTCCTACTGCCTGGAGGCGGGCACCTGAGCTCCCAGATCTCGAAATTCAAACTTCTTATCCTCTCCAGAGTCCTCATTATTCAAGGATGCTGAGTTATGCTCATAAACTCACCAGAAATTGAAGTACATGGTCTACACTTACCTCTCAGACTGGCTGAAAAGTCCTATGGTTTCCCTTTAGGCAAAGCTACACAGAAAATGACAATTTTTTATTACTTTCTGGACATGGACTCAGAGGAAAGGGAGGTAGTTTAATGAATTTAGCCCTGAAAATCGAATGCATAAAGCCAAGCACACTTTCGTGGATGGGGCCACATGCCTTATGTGGGCACTGCTAGTGGGGGCCACATGGGCTTTTCCTATGCTACCATGGTGGGTCACTCTCCACTTCTGAGAGTCATACATTTTTCTCTTGACATTAATATTTTCAATCAGATTAAACAACTCTTGCTACAAAACGACAAGCTATTTGGCATTTGCTCTAAAGTACTTAAAAAATAAGTAGATGAGCTAGACAAACAAATTTGGAAAAATACAGATAATGGTTAAGGCTGGGTAATAGGTATTATTCTGCTATTCTCTTTACTTTAGAGTGCATTCCATTAAAAAAAATTTTTAAATCATCTCTTCATGTCCCAGTGCTGGTCTGTCTCTGTCTGTAGAGTGCACTGGGCCCAGGTTCTTAAGCTAAACACTCCTTTAGCCTGACTCCCACTTCTGCCATTTGCTGAGACCATGAACAAATTATGTGGCCTGTTTGTGCCAGTTTCCTCCCTGTGAAATGCTGGTGCTGATGGAACCTCACACGGTTTTTGTCAGGTTAAAAAGATATCACACGTGGAAAGTGCTCAGCAGTGTGTGGAATATTACTCAATAAATGCTATTTGTTGTTATCCAACATGTATTGATTCTATAGTTTAATGCTATGGACAATGTATCTCTGCTCTCCAGTTTGGACTCACAAGCCAACTATACGGCCCATCCCTCCACATACACACATACACGCACACACATGCACTTTGCTTGCTCACCAAAATGTTCTCTTCTGTATCTCACTGAAATCTCTTTAGTTTTATTCCTCTGAGGAAAATAGTAATAATTAATTAAAAAGAATTAGATACAGGCATCCACCCACCCCAAATCCCTCTATCTCCATCCAAACAATACAGAAGAGAACTGGCTGCCCTTCCCCCTTTCCTCCACAGTCAAGCCCATTAACTCCCAATCCAGACTCAATGCCTCACATACGAATCTTCCCAGAAGAAGAAAGAGACAATTCCTCTCTCACCTGAAAACAAGAAGCCAAATAAATCTAACAAAATAAGCTTTGGTATACAACTTTTACTTCAGCAGGTTAAAATTACAGGCTAAGGAATTCTGATTTACATCTACTCTGAATCACCCATAGAAATGACTCCTTTTTTTTTTTTTGCTTGTTTTTCTTTGCTGTTTAGGTCCATAATTATTAGCATTTGAGAAAAGGTGATTCTGTTGAGTTGTACTTGGAACTACAAACCCTAAATTTGTGATTCACTCTATATAGATGGAGACAGAAGCTTATCGGCCCAAAATATTCAAGAGAAATAAGGAGTATTGTTTTTACTGTGCTGATGAGTTTTTCCAAATTTACCAGTTGGGTATCATTTCCCATTCAAACATGTGAATTCAGGAACATCCATGCTAACAGAATAACTGGACTGCTGTCCATTTCTTGCAACCCAACACATTTATCCAACTGGCTTGTGCTGGAACTAACTGGTATAGTTGACTAATCCAGTGTGAGAGGTGGCCAGGTGCACATGGGTTATGCACAGGGCCTGCAGGGCTGAAATCAGGTTAAGAGGCAATAGCTCTTTACCACTAAATACATATTCTATTTGGAACCTGGTCTTCCACCCTCTGCCATACCCAGGTACCCCCATGAACTACTGGGGATGTCCAGTGCAAACTCCCTCCTGTTTCTCCCAAATAACCTTCATTTATAATCAACTAACACTTCTCCATGTTATCCTCTATCCAAGCAATTATTAGACATTTTTATTTTACAATTTTTTATTTTGGGAATTGCTAAATTTACCCAAAGGAGGAGAGAATAGTAGAAATACCCAGATAATGTATAATGTCTCTGTCACTATCCTTAAGCGGTTCACCTGCTCCCCTCCTCTCTTTCATGTTTTAAAAATCGGGGTACTTGAAAGCAAATCCCAAAGGTCTGCATTTTTTCTCTAATGGATAGGGACGTTGTTTTTTTAAAGTAACTGCCATGCCATTATCATGTCTAACAATAACCAGTAATTCTTTAATATCATCCACTAAAAACCAATCCATACTAAAATTCCTTAATTGTCTTAAAGCTGTCACCAGAGCACGTAAGTGGCAGAAGCCGGGATTTGAAGCCGGGAGTTGGCCTCCAGTAGACTCTAAAATCCTTAACTTGTGGAAAGAGTCCTCCAAGAGCCCTGAAGGAAGGGGCAGAAAAGGGCAAAATAAGCAGGGGGATAGGATCTGAGGAAGCAGGAGGCAGGAAGGTCGGTAACCTCAGCGAAGTGGCCTCCACAGGAAGGGGTTTTCAAGATGTTTCCTTTTAGGCAACTGATGACCTCAAGGAGAGCAAGTTTAAGGACTGTAGATGGAAAGGGTGGGAGGGCCTAGCTAGATGGGAGGGGTGAGAAGGCCCCCCAGGATACAGCGCTGATGCTGAGAACATTGGGAGTTGGCAGGTCCCCACAATCTGGCTCCCGCTGGGGCAGATTGTACACATGCCTCTTGCTCAGAGTGGCACAGCTGGGGGAAGCTGACGCTAACCAACGGAGGGCCTTGCCCCACAAACAAATCATAAATAGCATTGTCCACAAGGCAAGATTCAAAATATTCCTTAAGATAACTGGAGATTTAAACATTCCTTTGGATAACTCTTAAAAAAAGGTTTCCATCTTAAATATGATTTCAAATCTTCCTGCTAGTTGATCTTATTTCAACAGGCAGCCACTTCGGTGAAGTGAAACCCCAGAAAACAAGGAGTGCAGAAGAAATACTAAGAGCCTAAGCTCAAGCTGAAGCTTTGCAGCCAAGCCTTGGAATTCCTGCAGCCAAGAAGGCACTGTCCAGACAGGGTGGTGTCACACTATGAACCACAAGCTGCCAGGTTTTTAAGCCAAGTCCTTGGGTAGTAGTAAAAGTAAATGGAGCCAGTGGTAATTGTTTACAGTTACAGGATAGAGGCAACGGTAGCCATGAAAACGCACTCCTTAGATCTCCTGTTGTGGGGAAACAGTTGACTGCCATCTCAGCCCTGGTAAGAGATTAGTAGCTGCACCTTGTATCCGCGATGCCCATATCCTTTATCTCTCTTTACTTCCTATTAGACAATCCTGCATTATCCCAATTCACTGTTATAATTAATAATTCTTTATATTAAACCTTCCCTGTTGAAATGACCTTGTGGCATCTGTGTCACTCGTCACAGTAATAGATACCCATTCTAGGTAAGAGTTGGCCTTTCCTGCTTGCAGAGAGAGACCCAGCTACCACCCTCTGGGGGCTTATACAAAGCCTGAGGCATAGGCATGGAATCCCCTAAAACAGCACACAACCATTGACCCACTTCCAGTAAGAGGCATGAGAGTTGGTTGCTGATCACGGAACCATTGATTTTATCACACACAGCCGTTCCAGAAGCAGCAGGCCCCACAGAGAACTAGTACCACCTGGACTCAGCTGAAGGGCCAGCAACTCCCTGAAAGGATGGAGCACCATCTTTCAGACTGCATGTCCCCAGTGACTTTGGGAACATGTCTAGGAGCCAATGAGTGGAAGAGGCAATGGCCCTGCTCACCATCACTCCCCAAGAGGCACTGTGGGACCTTGTGCTTCCCATCCCTGCGGTTCTGGGCTCTGAAGCATTGGAGGTCCTGGTGTCAAAGGGGACAACTCTTGCCAGGGGACACAGCAAGGTCCCATGGAACTACCAACTATGGCTGATGCCAAGGCCATACAGAAGCATTTCTGGACTCCCTGTGTCCAGGCAAAAGCTGACGAGAAAAAGATTCACCATCACCAGCAGGAGTGGGAGCTACTTTCACACAGGGAGGACAGGGAGGAGCACATGTGGAACCCAGGTGACCCATTGAGTGCCTCCTGGTAGCCCCTTGCCCACTGTGACTGTGTGCACACATGCAGCAGCCTGAAAAGATTCCACTTTGCTACAGTCCCAGATGCTTCCTGCCCCACTCCTTTCTCCTTCTCACAAACATCACACTTGAATCAGTCAGAAGGCTATTGTCACCTTCTTGGCATATCCCCCAATAAGTCTCACGTGTAGCTTATCCTGTCTTGGCATCTGCTTCTCAGAGGACCTGAACAAACACAAGCCATGAACCAAAGGAGCAGTGTGTGTGTGGGAGGGATAATATCCACAAGGGTCATCTTTATCAGCAAGCTCTTTTACAATGAGTAATTATAGAACTTTTTTTTCCTCTAGATGTTTTTCTTCCTGTTATATGCCTTTAGTACTATGACTTATCCTCTATCACACTTAGAACATTTTGTGCATTTTACATTTAGGTTTAAGGCTGATTAATGGGTCTCCCTCTCTCTCTCTCTCTCAAGCTCTGTGGTGCAAGGTCCATGGGTACTTTTTTTTCAGTGCTGCAAGCCCAACTCCTACCATAATGCTGAGCACAAAATTAGTAGAGGCTCAAAATTATTGAGTGAATAGTTAAGGCTATTCAGAATATTCAGTCTACAGAAAAATTTACTAAGTCACAAAAGAACATTATTGATGAGATACTATTATGATGCATACAGAAGTTCTGAGTAAATTTATGATTCTAGAATATAGATAACGATCAGCTGTCCAGTGATGGTTTAAGATCTAATAAGGAGTTATGGTTAAGTATAGTGCTATGCAGGGCAGGCTCTATGCCTTAAATGGAGATAAACAAACGTCAACATCATGGAGGTTTTAGCAGTCATCAACATGAGGTACTCTGAAAAGCAAGCCCTGCCTTTTCCATCTTCCCCACCAACCAGTGTTAGGGCCACCCAGCCTTCTAATGTGGCTCGTAATTCTTAGTATCTATGATATTATCACATACAGAAGGCCACTTTCAAAATGTTGACTAAGATGAAAAGAAGCTTTCTGATCTTTACACAGTAAGAGCATGGACAGAAAATTTAAGGCTGTGCTCATTATCAAGGGCGACTCTGTACTTGGGCAGACAAGAGTGAGCGCTTCCTTAAGTGCCACACCCTGGACATCTCCTGAGCCTCCCTCTAGTCCTGACCCTGCCTGGGAGTCTGATAAAAGGGCAGCTTCAGGGGCCCCACCCCAGAGGTTTGTAAATCACATACAGAATGTCCCTGGCTTATGATAGCTTGACTTAACAATTTTTCTACTTTATGCTGGCATGAAAGCAGTATGTGTTCAGTAGAAATCATAATTCATTTTGATATTTTCAAAATCATACTTGAGTTTTAATCTTTTCCTGAGCTAATAATATGTGGTAAGATCTCCCATGAGGCTGGGCCACAGCTCGCAGTCAGCTGCACAATCACAGACTAAAGAGCTGATACATTTACAGCCATTCTGCTTTTCACTTCCAGTACAGTATTCAACCAATCACATAAGATATTCAACACTTCATTATAAAATAGGCTCTGTGTTACATGATTTTGCCCGACTGTAGCGCTGTAAGTGTTCCAAGCACGTTTAAGGTAGGCTATGCTAAGCTATGATGTTTGGTTGGTTAGGTGTATTAAATATATTTTTCACTATAATATTTTCAAATTACAATGGGTTTATCAGGATGTAATCCCATTATAAGGTGAGGAAGATCTATAGTTTGAACTGAGGGCTACTGATAAAGAGAGGGAAACATCTACTTTGCTTCCAGACGGAATAAAATGAAAGAGGTTTAATTGATTAAGACAAGAAATGAACATACGGAATTTCTAAATGGCATTTCAGAAATCAGGATACCGGGCAGAATGGATGGATTCTGAAAGCAGAATGCTGAGCCCTAATACATTTGCATAAAATTTAATTTAAAAAATTGTTTTGCATATAAAAGAAACATGGACAAAAAGAAATACTTTGGGTAGGAATCAACACCACAAATCAAGCAGTGCAAAAAAAACACTACACACGGACTTTCGGGAAGATGGCGACGTGAGCAGGGTGGCAGAAATCTCCTCCCAACACTATATTTATCCACGAAAACACAGCAAATACAACTATTCCTAAAAGAGAGACCAGAATACACAGGAAAGTGCACGCCGTGCAGCTACACTTGAGAGGACTCTGCACCCCAAGAGGCGGGTAAGATACGGAGCTACGACCCGGCGGGACCCGAGCGCTCACCCACCCCAGTGCACCAGTGGGAGGAGAGGATTCAGAACTGAGAGGGAGTGCAAGTACAGGCCTGTGAAATAACCAGCCCGAGTGATCTGTGCAGGGAGCGCTGACACACATCGCGTGGTGTAGCAGAGATTGGAGAGACAGAGGGTGCAGGGTCTGAGCGGGGAACGTGCCAGGTTCCTTGCAGCTGGCTCCAGGAAGGAAAAAAAAAAGAAGAAAAGCGTGCGCTTTTTTCAGTGGTCTTAAAGAGACAGGAGCCCAATGGAGGACCGGATTGCCCCGGCACACTCAGCCCAGCAGGCTGGGAGTCCTGGGGAGCTTCGGACCCCTTAGCTGGCAACTGGGAAAGGATGGCCGCACTTAGACTTCCCACAGAGCTGAACAGCCTCCCATTCTTTCCCACCCCGGCCAGAGCAATAAAGGGCCCTGTAGAGCGGTGCGGCCATGGCTCTGGAATAGTGGAGCAACAGCACCACCTACAGCATCCCCAGAGAATCCATTCCCGGTGGGCTTTTTTTGTTGTTGTTGTTGTTTCTTCTCTTTTTTCTTTTCTTTTTTTCTTTCTTTCTTTTTTTTTTCTTTTTAAAGTCATAAAGAGCCTAGCTGACATACGTGGCAACTACCAGCAACCACTTCTATAGCCATGAAAAGACAGAGGAATATGGTACAGACAAAGCTCCAGACCCAGACAACCCCAGAGAGAGAACCTGAAGGGATGGACATGCACAGTCTTCCTGAAAAAGAATTCAGAATAAAAGTCATAACCATGCTGACAGATCTACAAAGAAATGTGCAAGAGCTGAGGGAGGAAGTGAGGGAAGTGAGGAAGGACAATGCAGAAATCAGACAAGCCATCGACGGGCTTAACAGCAGACTGGATAAGATGCAAGAGACAGTTAATGGAATAGAAATCAGAGAACAGGAATACAGAGAAGCTGAGGCAGACAGAGATAAAAGGATCTCTAGCAATGAAAGAATATTAAGAGAACTGTATGACCAATCCAAACGGAACAATATTCGCATGATAGGAGTACCAGAGGAAGAAGAGAGAGAAAAAGGGATAGAAAGTGTCTTTGAAGAAATAATTGCTGAAAACTTTCCCATACTGGAGAAGGAAATAGTCTTGCAGTCCACGGAAGCCCACAGATCTCCCAACACAAGGGACACAAGGAAGACAACATGAAGACACATAATAATTAAGATGGCAAAGATCAAAGATAAAGACAGAGTATTAAAAGTAGCTAGAGAGAGAAAAAAGATCACCTACAAAGGAAAACCCATCAGGCTGTCATTAGACTTCTCAACAAAAACCTTACAGGCCAGAAGAGAATGGCATGATATATTTAACATAATGAAACAGAAGGGCCTCAAACCTAGAATATTGTATCCAGCACGATTATCATTTAAATATGACGGAGGGATTAAACAATTTCCAGACAAAGGAAAGTTGAGAGAGTTTGCCTCTCATAAACCACCACTACAGGATATCTTAAACGGACTACTCTAGAGGAAAGCACCCCTAAGGCTAAAAAGATGTCACCAGAGAAAATAAAATCATAGCAAAGAAAGCAGACCATCCAAATACTAACTAAAGGCAAAGAATAAAACACCTAATATATAAAGAAAGGAGGAGGAAGAACAGGAAGGGAGAGATAAAGGAACATCAGACGGCATTCACAATAACTTAACAAGAAAGTTAAGGTGGATTCTTAGATAGTAAAGAAGCAACCCTTGAACCTTTGGTAACCATAAATCTAAAGCCAGCAATGGCAATAAGTACATATCTATCAATAATCACCCTAAATGTTAATTGACTGAATGCACCAATCAAAAGACACAGAGTAACAGAGTGGATACAAAAGCAAGACCCATCTATATGCTGCTTATAAGAGACTCACCTCAGACCCAAAGATATACACAGACTAAAAGTGAAGGGATGGAAAAAGATATTTCATGCAAACAACAAAGAGAAAAAAGCAGGTGTTGCAGTACTTGTATCAGACAAAATAGACTTCAAAACGAAGAAAGTAGCAAGAGATAAAGAAGGACATTACGTAATGATAAAGGGGTCAGTCCAACAAGAATATATAACTATTTTAAATATATATGCACCCAACACAGGAGCGCCAGCATATGTGAAACAAATACTAACAGAATTGAAGGAGGAAATAGACAGCAATGCATTCATATTAGGAGACTTCAACACACCACTCACTCCAAAGGAAAAATCAACCAGACAGAGAATAAGTAAAGACACAAAGGCACCGAACAACACACTAGAACAGATGGACCTAACAGATATCTACAGAACTCTGCACCCAAAAGAAACAGGATACACATTCTTCTCAAGTGCACATGGAACATTTTCCAGAATAGACCACATTCTAGGCCACAAAAAGAACCTCAGTAAATTCAAAAATCTTGAACTCCTACCAACCAACTTCTCAGGTCACAAAGGTATAAAACTAGAAATAAATTTTAGAAAGAAATCAAAAAGGCTCACTAATACATGGAGACTTAACAACATTCTCCTAATTAATCAATGGGTTAACGACCAAATCAAAACACAAATCAAAGAATATATGGAGAATAATGACAACAACACAAAGCCACAACTGCTGTGGGACGCAGCAAAGGCAGTTCTAAGAGGAAAGTATATTGCAATCCAGGCCTATTTAAAGAAAGAACAGCATTCCCAAATGAATGGTCTAAAGACACAATTATTGAAATTGGAAAAAGAAGAACAAAGGAGGCCCAAAGTCACCAGAAGGAGGGACATAATAAAGATCAGAGAAGAAATAAATAAAATTGAGAAGAATAAAACAATAGAAAAAATCAATGAAACCAGGAGCTGGTTCTTTGAAAAAATAAACAAAATAGATAACCCCCTAGCCAGACTCATTAAGAGAAAAGGAGAATCTACACACATAAACAGAATCAGAAATGAGATAGGAAAAATAACGACGGACCCCACAGAAATACAAAGAATTATAAGAGAATATTATGAGCAACTGTGTGCTAACAAGCTGCAAAACCTAGAAGAAATGGACAACTTCTTAGAAAAATACAACCTTCCGAGACTGACCAAGCAAGAAACAGAAAAACTAAACAGACCAATCACCAGCAACGAAATTGAATCGGTAATCAAAAAACTACCCAAGAACAAAACCCC
>JAQQAC010019064.1:7081786-7161990 GCA_029783875.1 Phataginus tricuspis
AATAGTTACCAAAGGGAAAGGGACTGGGGAAGATGGGTGGGAGGGGAGGGATAAGAGGGTAAAAGGGGCATTACGATTAGCAGAAGTAATGTTGGGGGGGCATGGGGAGGGCTGTACAACTCAGAGAAGACAAATAGTGATTCTATAGCATCTCACTACACTGATGGACAGTGATTGTAATGGGGTTGGTGGGGGGGACCTGATGAAGGGGGTAGTTTAATAACCATAATATTGCACATGTAATTGTAGATTAATGATACCAAAATAAATTATAAAAAAAAAAGAATTTTTCTACTTTTAGGCATAACTCTTTCCTTATAAACTACACTGATATTATTTTCACTTTACAAATTCTACTTTCATTCTAGGAAATGGATTTTGCCAAGTGTAGCTCAGTTTTCATTGTTTGAACTAGACTTCTAGGACTCACTTACTTTATTTTTCTTCTTTACTTAAGCGAGATCAAGTAGGTAATATGCACCTAAGTGTAATATCTCAATTTCCTATGTAGTAATGTGACAACTCAGTTGATTTTTCTGAGAACCAGAGAGAATTAAAAAAAAACAAAAAACAAAAAACACTACACACTTTACTTTATTTTGAATTATGAACATTTATACAAATTTTACTTCATGAACAAAACAAATCACACAGCAATAATTATCATCATTTATTGATCTAAAAGTATTTGCCATGAAAAATAAGTCACTGTATAACTCTGGTTGTAAGAATCATAATGATGCCACAATTCAGTTTTATCGCTTACATTTACATTAAATATTAAAACCTGCTCGTAGACTGTGATACTTCTACTATTAATCTGAAAGTATTTCACTTTTCAAATACCCTCTCAGAAATACAAAAGTATAATTATAAAGTATGCTCATTTACATTCCTAAAATTTTGTTTAAATCACAGGTTAAAGGGCATTGCTTAGGATTTAAAAATGCATTTCTTTCAGCAATAGTGTTTTCATAGACCTAGTTAATTAAAATTAAAAAGCAGAAAGTGATTTTCCATACAAATTATAAGCTCCTATAAAGTACAAAAGTGCATTCTCGAGATGTTAAGGCATTTGAGGACGAAGGACACCTCCTTGTTTCCTTAGCTTAAAGTTTGGCATTTTGCTTAAAAGTCTCCTTCATCCTTTTGATATCAGAAAGGTCTCCCGGTCCCTCTGGCCAGTTGTCATGATCTGTTAAGGGGAAAACCTCATGTCATTAGCCAGTCTAGTAACCTCATTAGTCTTCTTAGTTTTCACTGAACCCTCTTGCTATTTTCCCTGGTTCATCCCTTTTCTCAGCAAGAAAAAAGTGATTATTAACACAAAAGGCAAATGTTGTGAGAAAATCTTGGATTTGAAGCCAATTCTACCACTTCCCAGCTTTTCCAAACTTGGTGAAATATTAAATATTATGCTTATTTACGAATTGTCGTTTATTTATACCTATAAAAATATATGTATATGTCTACTAAAGATGTGTTTCTCATCCATTTAAGGAGACAACTCTTTTTTAAAGTTGTGTGAATTAAATGTGACACCCTATGTACAGTGCTTGGCATACTGCAGACATTCAATAATCATTACTTCTTTAATAATAATAATTAAAACAACAGGTTTCCTTTGTACCAGGCACATCTAGCTGCCTCCCAAGCATCGAGTCCCTCACCTTCTCTTTCCAATAGCCTCAGTTTCCACTTAGGAATCTTGAGATTCTGGAGAAGTGACCCCACTTCAATCACTGACCTATCTAAACAAATCAGTGCACTCCATTCCCAGGCCATGGTCATTGGCTGAGGACAGACATTTGCATAAGGTGCTCCAAAGCACAGTGGATCTCAGAATTTTGTTAGAAAGGCTAAAGCAAAGGTACTCATTCCCCTCCCCTCTCTCTCTGCCTGACTGATGTGAACAAAGATGCATGGAGCTTTAGGGGTGGCAGGCAGCCATCCTACAACAGGAGACTCAGTCTTAAGATAAAGCCAATATCAAAAGCAAAAACAGAGGGGGAAAAATTGTCCTTGATGAGATCACTGAGATGATGAGTCAAGTCTAGCCTGCTTTTGCCAACAAATTCCTTTACTGCTTAGGCCAGTTCTGGTTGCAGCTAAAAAAGCATCCTGTCTGACCCAGGGCTTTAAATGTGCATATCTAATTTAATCATCCCAACAGCTTACTAACTAAATGCCATAAGTGACTCCACTTTATAGAAAAGAAAATGGAGGCTTACAGACAATAACTTTCCCAAGTTCATACAGCTAATAAGGGGATGGCTGGGTTTCTATCCCAGGCGATCTGACTCCAGGCAATCTTAAAGGAAACACTAGGCTGAAAAGTGTACAATACCCACTCATTATTTGAGGACAGTCTATTCTTAAAAGATAGATGTGGGTGCTTTCCTCAGAAACTTAAAAAATATTTTCGTACTAATAAAAACACTGCTAGAATTACAGAAGAAAATCGTTTCACTGGAGGTCTGGAGAAGCAGCAGCCACTTGGGAGTTTATTTCCCTGTATAAAGGAAAAGCAATGTAACTCACCTTAACTAATACTGACTCAACTTTACTGGTGAGGGAAGTAGAAATGTTCTCTCCACCCTCACTACTTTAAATGCTATCAAAAAATAATATTGTGTAACCATGTAGGCATTTTTCTTTCCAACTGAGACCCTAAAAACCACAGATTCTTATGCACATCACATTGATGTTACCAGTAAAGAAATGTATATGAGAAGGGAAAACAATCAAAAAAAATTTAAAGTTCCATTTATTAATGCAAAGGTCTTAAGCTTTGATTAGACTGTTAGCACATATAAGTTGAATCTGGATCCCTGATATGAATTTCAAATACACGTGTTGTATCAACCACATTTTAATTTGCTAGTAGCCACTTAATCACCTATCATTAGCAAAAGTTCAAATATATTTGAATTTTCTATCCTTTTCTATATTGTGGGAGAGATTTGGAATTTTTAGCATGTATGTGACTTTTAACTCCTATGGATTGTTTTGTCACTTGTAAAATTAGGATATTAGACTACCTGGTTTTTTAGAACCCTTCCAATCCCAAAGTTCTAAGGTCTAGCCAGTAGATAAACACACACATGTGCGTGGGCATTTTTGCATGTAATATTTATATTTGGTTGAGTCTTATAAAGTTACTGCTTTTGTCCATCAAACATGATTGAATACAACAAATACATATGGTTTTACTCCATATATATCCAAAAAACAGTGTAAAATAGCACCATACTATCCCTCCCCACCTAACAGGTTTGATTCTTCTGCTCAGATATGAAAACCACTTATTGCAGGTACAAAGAGGAAATAAATATTAAAAATGTGGCAACCTCTTGCCTCTTTTCTATCTCCTCCTTATACATATATACTCACACCGAGAATACTTCTTAGTGTTAAATTCCACCAACCTATGCACATATAAACAACTTCCTTAATATATAAAGTTATGTGCTATAACAGAGATATTTAGATATTTTCTGTGACCAAGAACATTTCCTTTAAAAAATCCTACCTTTAAATATTCCTTTAAAAATATAAACATTTTGTACATTTCAATGTTCTATAAGAAAAACATTTATCTCTTAAGTGAGTACATAAGACGTTTTGGGAACTTGAACATGAAAAGGCATAGAGTTATGACCCCTCACTTCTTGATGGCTCACCTGGTATCTCAAACATGTGAGTATACAGACACTGGCCCCCGTCCACCGCCACCATTTGGCCGGTGATAAAGGAAGCAGCAGGCGATAGCAGGAAGCATACCAAGGAGGAAATCTGGAAACAGAAGCACACACGTTTACAGAAAAGCAGATGCTTTTCATTTCTGTCTGCTTCCTTTTTCCAAGTAAACACATCTCAAAATGCATGACTGTAACATGAATTCTACAGTCCGTGTAGACTACAACTTCCTTTTTCTATTTGAGTATCATTAAAATCTGGTAAGTAGCTAGGGTAGCAAGATGGGGCAGAGCTTCAGACAACATGAAATAAGCTACACAATGTGAAAAAAACAAAAGTGAACATACTGCTTACTCTTTGCTCTTTCCTGTTTCAAACAGTTCAGTTCCTGCCACATCTTTCATTGCCCATCACCACCCCACTTTGCAACATCACCATGTGCCTTTTATATTTTTGCCCCTGAAATGATCAGTGTGTCTGTATAACAATATACTGGCATTTGACTTTGCTTGGTCCATGGTCCTGCAGGCTGAAAGCCCAGCAACTCAGACTACAGGAGCTTTCTATGAGAGGGACTTCAGAATCCTACTGCATCCCCCAAAACTTCAGATAGGTAATTGACAAATTCAGCAACATCTACTCCCAAAACCAAAGAAAAAGAGAGAAATTATTTCACCAGATGTAAAGGAACTCTCATAGGAGGCTGTTGGCACAGGCAGATCCTAAGGAGATCCTTCTCAAAGGGTGATCCTAATGCCTGCGTTGAATCCCGAGGGATGCTTACTAAAACCTCCAGATTTCTAGCCTCAACTTGAGATCTTCTGAATTGTAAGCTCTGGGATGGGGGTCCTGGAACCTGCAGGTTCCCAAGCAGGGGTGGGGCTAGGGGGAGGCTAGTGAGGCACTTGAGTGCAGCAGCTAAAGAGGAGCTCACTTGGGGCAGACAGCGCATGTGCACAACGCTGAGCAAGCACATCCTTAGATGCTGTGTCAATGCCTTGCTTGCCTCATTCCAGTCCTGGCCCTGTATACAGAACTGTAGCCATATTTCCTTACATGGCTATGCCTTTCTGAGACCCTGGAGGGAAGTGTCTCAGATCTTTGTGGCCCCAGCAGCTAGTCTAGAATTGTACTATCTAAAACAGGGGCTATTAGCCATACAATACTACCAAAAACACTCCATATGCCTAGTCTGAATTGAGATGTGCTATAAGTGTGAAACATACACTAGATTTTGAAGACTTGATGTATGGAAAGAAGAATGCAAAATATATTGAAGAATGCAAAATGATAATGTCTTCCATAAATTGGGTTTAATAAAATACGTTATTAAAACTAATTTCACCTCTTTTTACTTTTCTTAATGTTGCTCCTAGGGAGCTTAAAATTACATGTGTTAAAGATATTTTTATTGGAAAGTGCTGAAAGAGAATAATTTAAAAGTTCCCTTATTGCTGGGAAAGGGCAGATAGTTCTGAGCCATAGTAACAAGTGACCATCAGAGCTAGTTTTATCCTGTTTAATCAACCAATAACAACTGACCCTGTGAATATGTTTTGTTAGTCAACCAATCAGTGTGAGCTCCATTCTGGAAGTCAGCCAATCAGGAAGACTCCCTCCAATAAACTGCTTTCTGAATGTCAGCCAAACAACAACCCTCTTAACCACGTAAACATGACCTCCAGAAGCCTGCAAATCCCTGAAGCCACACACCCCCCACCCCCAGAAAAAGAAAAAGATGATTCTGTTCTGCTCAGAGAGACTGTATCTGACCAGCAATCAATGTGGCTTTGTGATGAATTTTGTTTGAAATACTGAGTGACAGACCCATCCTTTGACCATGTTTAGCATAAAATAAGCACTTAATCGACGTTTATAGAATGAAGGAATCTTTATGCATCTCTTATCCCAAAATGAGGGGTGGCTGCATTGCCGAGCTCTTAATAGCATTTTGCCCACAGATTAGGCCCCATTAAATAATACTTAATTCATTTGAAACTCTCTGCTAGGTAAAGGACATGTAAATATTCATGATTCCTGGTTTACTTTAGGAACTTGACATGGAGCTAAACAAAACTAATAAAGTTTGTATAATTACCAAATAAACTAGGAATTACTGTAATATCTTCAGATAGATTCTTCTTTACTGTCATTTTAATGGGGTCCGTTCGATGGATGGACTTGAAGTACTGAGTCATTCACAAGAGTTTTAATAATCAATGAATGCTGTTAGAGACTAACAACTTGCACCCACTTAGGTGGATAATACATTTTTGGCTCAGTTATCTCTTTACTTTCAGCTCTGTTTATTAAAGATCACAGGACTTTAAATATAGGCTAGGGTTTGACCCACATATGGCCTTAAGCAAATTAATGAACTTCAATGGCCCTTAGTTTCTTAATTTGTAAAATGGGTGTACGGCATCTCACAGGCCAATTGAAGGGTCAGCCAAGTGTTACATTCCCTATCTAAGAGATGCTGAGGGGCACCATGGGAGATCTAGGCAGTTCCTTTTAAAACTATAGCTACATTCTAACCCTCCTGACTACTCTAGGTACTGTGATTTAAAAGACAGCAACTCATTGATAAACAATTAGGCCAATGGCTGGGTATGAACATTCTGTCCCCAAAGGGACATTGACAATTAGCTGGGACAAGAAGAATTTCTTGGAAACATGACCTAAGGATGCTAGGTCAATCAGGTATTTGACATTCTGTATTCTCTCCTTATTTTGCATTTTATGGCAGATACCGTCATCTCTCCTTCCTTTCACAACCAAACTTTTTGAAGGTATTGCCTACACTAGTCAAAGCAAGGTAGCAAAACTCGGAGCGTGCCTAAGACCTTGCCTGGTGATTTGTGAGGACAAACTTACTTTCATAAGAATATTATGTCTTTATTTGTCTTCTTCACTGTATTGGCATTTGTACTAATGGTGCCAGAGCAATGGTGGGAAAAACTGGAGCCTCAGAATGAATCAGGGCAGGAACACAAAACTAAACTAGTGGTAATTATAGTGGTAGTCGTTATATTCTTCCTTGGCAAGTGCATGGGGGGGAAAGGCTGTTTCACTTTAAAATGTCCTTTATGCAGCAGTAAAAAGTATTAATTGTATTAATCTTAGCCATCGAGTACACATCCTTTGAATATTCTGTGTTAGAAAATGGAAATTATAAGTAAGCTCTTCTACCACATAAGGAAATATAACAGTTGTCTCAAGGAAAGGAATGTGTAGTTGATTGGTGAACTGAACTACACAGGTTTTTCATGAAACACCATTTTTTACTTGAAATAATGACTAACAAAGTATGGGTATTCACATTTCAGTATCTGAAAGATATTTTTTCAAAAATGAATAAAGTCGATAAAGGAGCCATGGATATACAATGGGGAAACGACAGCCTCTTCAACAGCTGGTGTTGGCAAAACTGGACAGCTACATGTAAGAGAATGAAACTGGATTATTGTCTAACCCCATACACAAAAGTAAACTCAAAATTGATCAAAGACCTGAATGTAAGTCATGAAACCATAAAACTTAGAAAAAAACATAGGCAAAATCTCTTGGACATAAATATGAGCAACTTCTTCATGAACATATCTCCCCAGGCAAGAGAAACAAAAGCAAAAATGAACAAGTGGGACTATATCAAACTAAAAAGCTTCTGTACAGCAAAGGACACCATCAGAACAAAAATACATCCTACAGTATGGGAGAATATATTCATAAATGACATATCCAATAAGGGGTTAACATCCAAATTATATAAAGAGCTCATGCACCTCAACAAACAAAAAGCAAATAAGCCAATTGAAAAATGGGCAGAGGAGCTGAACAGACACTTCTCCAAAGAAGAAATTCAGATTGCCAACAGACACATGAAAAGATGCTCCACATTGCTAATCATCACAGAAATGCAAATTAAAACCACAATAAGATATCACCTCACACCAGTGAGGATGGCCAACATGCAAAACACAAACAACAACAAATTGGTGAGGATGTGGAGAAAGGGGAACCCTCCTACACTGCTGGTGAGAATGTAAATTAGTTCTACCATTGTGGAAAGCAGTATGGAGGTTCCTCAAAAAACTCAAAATAGAAATACCATTTGACCCAGGAATTCCACTCCTAGGAATTTACCCTAAGAATGCAGCAGCCCAGTTTGAAAAAAACATATGCACCCCTATGTTTATCGCAGCACTATTTACAATAGTCAAGAAATGGAAGCAACCTAAGTGTCCATCAGTAGATGAATGGATAAAGAAGATGTACATACACACAATGAAATATTATTCAACCATAAGAAGAAAACAAATAACAACATGGATGGAGCTAGAGGGTATTATGCTCAGTGAAATAAGCCAAGCAAAGAAAGACAAGTATCAAATGATTTCACTCATCTGTGGAGTATAAGAACAAAGAAAAATCTGAAGGAACAAAACAGCAGCAGACTCACAGAACCCAAGAATGGAGTAACAGTTACTAAAGGGAAAGGAACTGGGGAAGATGGGTGGGAAGGGAGGGATAAGGGGTAAAAAGGGGTATTACGATTAGCACACATAATGTAGCGGGGGGGGGGCATATGGGGAAGGCAGTATAACACAGAGAAGACAAGTAGCGATTCTGTAGCATCTTACTACACTGATGGACAGTGACTGTAATGGGGTCTGTGGTGGGGACTTGATAATAGGGGGAGTCTAGTAACCATAATATTGCTCATGTAATTGTACATTAATAATAGCAAAATAAAAAGAAATGAACAAAGTGAGATTGCCATCTCAAAGGAAAACAACTGACAGTATTTTTTGCCAATGGTTAAGAGCTGAGCTTTCAGGTGAAAATAAGGAGGTTGGAAAACTTGGACTGTCACCATGAACTCAACAGCTTCCCAGTACTTAAAGATTTTCTGAAGAGACCAGTGGTGATATTAACAAATGTGACCTTTGATATTGTATAATGGAATGTGTGTCAATATTTAATCTCTGTAACTCAGTGAACCAATACTTTCCCAGAATGCAATGCCTGATGTTACAAAATCATCTGTGGGTGAAAGATCCAAAGTGCAAGAAAGACCAGTGGATTTTAATATAGCAGAGTACAAATGTTCACTGACACAGCTTGAGATTTCCCATTGCAAATAATCTTCACCTAACTGCCACGTGTCAAATACTAAAGAATACCCACAATTACCTGAAAAGGCCATTAAAATATTTCTCCATTTGCTAAAGCTACATCTACATGAAGCTGGAATTTCTTCATACACTTGTAACCAAAGCAACATATCCCAACAAACTGAATGAAGATGTGAGAGGCCAATCGTGTTCCATTAAGTGATACATCAAAGAGATTTGTAAAAGTGTAAAAAAATGTACAAAAATTGTTTTTTAAAGTGAGGTTTTCTTCATTAAGAATATTATTCATGTTAATATATAATGTATTTTTTACTATATTTTAAAGACTTGATAAATATTTCATAAATTTCTCAATTGCAATTTCTATATAGTAAAGATAGATAATACAGTTCACAATAAACACCAGGTGTGTTCTGTCCAAAATAAAAATGTCATCATGTCATTCCCTTGATTAAAAATCCTTTAAAACCTCTCTTAGTTTTCAGAAGAAAAATCCAAACACCTTGCTTAAGATAGCTTGTCAAACGTTTGATTTAACAGTATCTTCTAAAATTTAATATGCAAATCAATTTCAGTTCAGGAATTTTACCTCTAGAAAGTTACCCCCTCATACAAGAGTACGTGACTATGTTCAAGGATATTCACTGCAGAATTACTGATATATCTAAAATATAAACAGAATCAAAATGTGTAACAATGGGGCCTAATTAAATATACCATGGTATATCCATAGCAAGTTGCAAAAAGAACATACAGTAGAATCCCATTTTGGTTAAAAACATCAATAAATACAGATATTTTTGTGTATGTATAGTAAATTTCTGGAAAGAAATACATCAAACTGATAATGAAAGGTAGTTCTAGAAGGAAAGACATTTCCTTCTAGTAGTTTTATGGTTTTGTTTTAATATTTAGCACTTAACATATCTGAAATCACTTTGTATGTGATACAGCATAGGGGGAGTTTACTTTCTTTCTAAATGAACAGCCAGTTGCTGCAAGACTTCTGAATGGGCTATCTTATCCTCACAGACTTGATCCTATAAACTCCCTATATGTACATGATACTTGATACATAAGTCCATTTTGTTCCACTAGTTTTAATCTGTTCCAGGACCAGCGTCAGATGTTATAAATAACTACAGCTTTATAGTATTTTTGGTATCAGGAAGGTCAAATCCCCACCATTAGTCAAAACATTTTTTTGCTGATTTTGCATCACTATTTTTCTAGACAAACTTTAGAACCAGTGTGCTAATTCCAAAAATATATTAAATTTATACACTAATTTAGGGAGACTTAAAGTTTTAATAAAATTGATTCTCTTCATTGAGGAATATGAAATGTCTCTATTCTGATCCTTTTTTCTGTTCTTCGGTAATAAATTCTTTTTCCATTTAGAGCTAAGTTTTCTCTGGGCATTTCAGTTTTTATTATTATTCTGGAAAGATATCCTTTTTATTTCCCATTACATTTTAAGACTGATATTACTGGCATTTAAGAAAGCCATTGATTTTTACATACTTCAATCTGGCTGCCTTACAGAAATCGCATATGAAACTTCATATAGTCATAGTCACCTGACTTGCTTAGGGTCCAGTACCAAGAAATGCCAAGTGACAAACTAATGTAGCTGAAAAGTGCAATGAAACAATAAAAACATGCTGTTCTTAATTCACACCACATTCACACCTGAATAAATACTATTATGCATATGCAAAACATAACCAGGATATGCAAAGCACAACCAGGATATTCCCAAGAGCCTTAAAGTGCAAGGGAAATGGTTTGGTGGCAGTGGGACAAATCATCTCTTCAGCCAACCAGACTATGTAAAAAGGACACCAAATGTTAAAAATTTCCAAAGTGTAAAAGAATGTCATTTGAATTAACATTAGAAGTATACATTACCTCCTCAGGAATGCCCAGTCTTTTCGCCGGGGTATTCCGAAAGAACCCTTCAAGAAAGGTTTTTGGCAAGTAATTATAGTTGTCAAAAGCAGTCGTGGAATAAATGGCTCCCTATGTTTAAAAATAAAACAGGAACAAAATAGAGTACATAAAATTAAATTTTTACTTGTAGAGATATCAAGACAGTCTGTCGACCAATACCAAAAACTAAGTGGTTTAAATTTAACAGAAAAATTAACATTTCTAATACTAATTTTTCTCCATATTGTCAAAGAAGTAGTTAAGCACTATAACAAAAAGATTATCTGAATGCTCATTTTGTGACCTCCTCTCCCTTAATAACCAGCCAAGCCCTAGATTATTTTGTAAAAGATTTGGTCTCTTAAAGCATAATTATTTGAGTAGATCAGAGAGACACCTAACTGAGAACAGTGGGACAGGAGAGTCCATTTTATGTTCCACTAGGCTTCTCTGTCTTACAATGGAAGACCGAGCTGTGGTTATTTTGTGCCTTAGAAAAATGCAATCTTTTCGTGGCTTTTCACCTAGAGTAAAATCACAAAATTTGAGTCCATTATAAATAAATTAAATTTTTAATTGCTTAAGAATTATTTTATTTAGCTTTCATTAGCTTTCAAGGGTTTTATAAAGCCAAGAAAAGTACTCAAACACTGTATAAAACAGGATAAAGTTACATGTTAGTGGCTCAGAACTACAACAGAGATTGTGCGGAGGAGGGGAGGGTACGAAGGAGTGAAGTTAAGGTGAGGCAATTCAGCAGTATTAATTAGGGGTGATATGCTGCTTTCCAGTTAAACAATTTGTAACCTTTTATTTAGAGGATGAAATCTTCTAGGAGTGTTAAGGTTTAGACATTAAACTTAATACTTCTCAGGACAAACATGACTTTAGTATTGTGCTTATAATACTAATTTACCATTAGTGGTTTTCAAGAATTGCACTTTTAGAGGCCGGCATTCCAAGGTATCAACATTAAGAATAGAACTATATTTAATTTACCCTAATGTCAGCTGTGAAGGCTGAAGGCATATGAAGTTGCTGGCTAGGAGCCTGCAATTTGTTAGACATAAGATTTCTCTCCTGACTTCAATAAGTCAGTTCATGCTTAGTTCCCACTGAGTATCGTGGAAAACAATAGCTATATATACTATATAGACAGATCTGCAGATAATATTCACATATATTATAGAATTTCAGATAGAGGGATGATTACTGTTTAGCAATGACCAGAAAACATCATAAAGAACTGGATTTGAACTGAGTTTTGCAGGATGAGGGATGTATTTCATGTAATGTCCCTCTTGGAACACATGGCCAATATGTAATACCCAGGAACCTTAAGCTATAGCTTACTTGCAAAAAATGACATTGAGCATAGTGTGATTTGAAGTTGAACCTACTGTGAGTTTTTTTCCCTCTATCATTTGCCTTATGTTTCAGAGAAATTTTTGCTTGAATTCTAGTTGATCTTTGGGAGTTCCCAGAAATCTGACTTACCTCTGTTTCCAAATAAAGAATTCATGGTATACCATGAAATAACAAATTAATCTGGCAAAATTCATTCTTTAAAGCAGTGGTTCTCAATCTTCACGGTGCATTTGAATTTTCTAGGCAGCTTTTAAAAATACTGATGCCTGGATTCCACAGTTTAGAGTCAACCTCATGCATCACTATTTTTTAAAACATTTCACATATTATTATCCAAATATATAGCCAGGAGTGAGAATCACTGGCTTAATTTAACCTTCTTAACAATCTAGTTGTAAGTCAAAGAATACTTTCTAATTTCATCTATTTTTAAAAGCAAATCTTTTCTAGTATACACACATATTAACAAATACTTCTGGAATCAGAAGGGCACAACTTGTCAACAGCTTTCAGATGGAATGTTTACCTACAGGGGCAACACAGTTGATCCTTACTCCTCTGCTGGCCCATTCCAAAGCTAAGGTTTTGGTAAGGTTGTAAACACCTGCTCTGGCAGCTCCACTGTGCCTTTAAAAGACAAAATATAAACAGTACATTCAGCTTCTGTTCATTATTTCTCTCATTAACTAAACTCACAAGCGTGACGATGACCTCTCAGAGCCACACGAAAACATTATCATAAGTATGTCTTTTGAGTCTCTGTCTGAACAATGGGAAAAAACTGAGTGCTTAATGTTAATACATTAATATATCATAATATATTAATAGTATTAAGGTCAAACCACAGCCATATGGTAGTCAAACAAATCTCACATTGTGTAGGCCCACATAAGATCCCCAAATCACCATGAGCAAAACAGGAATATTTTTTTTTAAGAGAGGAATATTTTTAAGAACTTTCTTTTATACAGGAAAACAAATTGGTAATTTTAAGAGGTATAAGTGTGGTTATTTTCTAAATCAATTTTATCTAATAAGGAATATGAAATTCATATATCAAGCTAGAAATAATATCAGTAGACTTTCTAGACATACCAAAATTTACATAAATTTTAATATACTTCCTGAGAGGAGGTTCAAAATATATAGGCCTACATCCATGTGAGGTCTCACACAGAAGGTACAGATATACTATGGCTTAAAATTTCTGATTTGCCAGGTCCTCAGAACCAAGAATCTGAGATGTGGGGGTGCTCTCCCCTCTCACTGGAGAGTACTACAGAGTCCAACCTTCCTGAAGAAAACCCACCTCCAGCCCACTGTCAGTCGCAGCAGGTGTGGTGGGATTCTACCTGTCAGAATTACCTAAGCAACCCCATCACCATCACATGTGGCCATGATTTCTATTGCTGCCACATCCAACAGTACTGCAGGACCTACAGGACAGGTTCCCTTGTGTGGCCACAGTGCTAAGAGGGGCCTTCTGGAACAATGCCCATCTGGGAAGGATGACTAGACTGCAGTCACCAAACGCCCCACACCACCAGGAGCAAGAGGCCAAGGCAGCAACAGCAGTGCTTTGTAGGAAGCACAACCAAGTCCTGACCCTGTTGTATGGAGAACCTAGAGGTGTTTGTCCCCTTGCACTCAGCCCCCTGGTCACCAAGGCCATCACAGGAGGTCTTGCCTCTCATCAAAGGGAAAGGCTCAGCAGTTACATTGAGCCCTTAAAGAAGCAAATGGTGGATGTTTAGGAACTAACCCAAGAGAGAAAACCACTAAAACTGAGAGGTGAAAACCAGACACAGAAATTACTCTCTGAATTGAGTGTCTCAACTAGTTTGTGGATCATGAGCAAGAGGCAGTTGAAGGGTAGCAGAATATGCCACCCCAAAACAGGACCACAGGAGTTCAGGACACAGCATCCCAAAATATGCCTCATGGATATATTATTTTGAGCTTTATGCACTTAAAAAAACAGCAAAAGCTGGGAGAGGCTTTCTCTGAACTCCTTTTATTTGCCTAAAGACAGATCCTCCATAAGGAACTCAACTCTCATCAATCCCCTTCCCAGGAGTTGCATCAACCAGGAAAGATGGACTCACCACAGGAGAGACCAGCAGTCAGTGCCACACCCAGAGGAACTCTGTCACAGACTGTCACACCTTCCAACAAGTCTCCCAAGGCTCGTGTATTCATCGTTCCTGGAAATCACCTCTCCTCACCTTTCCTTTTTAAAATGGCATTTCACCCTAGGAAGTGACTCATATTTCCCTGGATATCTCCCACGTAAACATGAGATAGATATGTGAATAAACTTCTGTTTGTTTTTCTTTTGTTAATTTGTCTTTTATCACAGGGGTCTCAGCTAATAACTCAGAAGGATAGAGGTCCCTCTCCTACACAGGTCTCTCAAGAGTAGCTGATGACGAGAAGGACATTCAATAGCAACTCGGTGCAAATATAACAGCATTTTCAGACTACATGTCCCTACTCAAAGATCCACTAAGGAAGGTGGCAGAGAAGAATGTGATGTCAGAAGGGAAACTGCTGATGGATGCCAAGAGCATCTGCAATGGGTGTGAAATCCTGAAATCCCCAGCTCTCTCTTTGTTCTGGTTAAGGAAAGATGGATGTGGTCTTCCTCTGCAGTATTCAGCTCTGCAGAGCTAAATTATACAGTTATATAGAAATTGAAAGCAGGTACTTTGGATCCCAAGACAACACATCCTAATCTGTTTATCTTTGAGGTTACAAAAAAAAAAATCTATGACATTCGTAAAGAAAAAGTAAAGAGTTCATCCAAATTCAAAGAGATGTATGGCTTATCCAGTAGTCCTGGGTTCTGAAGGATTCGATTCTGGCGGGCATTACCAGGAAGTTCAGGTGGATGAGAAGCCTGCATGCAGCACACGGGTTTGCAGAGAATCCCCTTTTCCAAGATGGGAAAGTGACCCCCATCAGGAGAAAACAGATGCTGGACAACTCAGCTTCAGAATGGGGCTATGTCATGTGAGGTGCTGCTCCAGTCACTTTCTTTTGAAGGAAAGCCCAGAGGGACTGGTATCTACCTGCACTGTAATTTGCATGAGATGATATTTTACCACTTGAATGACAGGTCTCACATCTATTCTTTCACTGATAAATTCTCTGAAATACTAAGACCTTACTTTTGTACCAGATATGACTGATTGAAAACCTCTGTGCAGTAACAGATTTTTAGTGATAAGCTGCTTTGAAGGCTATAGCTTCATTTTTTTCCTGCAATTTACGAATAGGATGCAGAATGATGTATAACTCTCAGAGAATCTAGAACTAATAAATTTTTAAATGCTTCTACAACTTAAACACGTAAGGGAAATCACAGTACATGCTTTTTTTCGTCTGGCTTCTTTCCCTTAGAATAATTATTTGAGGTTCATTCATGTTGTTGCATGAATCAACAGTTCATTCCTCTTTATTTCTGAGTAGTGGTCTCTTATACAGACATACCACAGTTTGTTTATTCATTCACCCGTTGATGCGCATTTGGGACACTGTCTCTCCATGGGAGGTATGAGTTGCTTTGTGGCCCATCTGTTGCCCTTATCATTATTGACAATGATCCAAAAGATCAGCATGTCAGTCTAAATGGACCAACACAGATTGTGATAGAAAACAGAGTAGTCTTAGATGACATCAAGACAAAAAGGATCAGAACACCCTTGCCAAAATGTACCAAGACTGTGATACAGTTCAAACCCACACACAAAAGATATCAAGATAGCCTTTCAACAAACAAAAAGATGCTCCACTGAGAATACCGTTTCTTGCCCGTCAATTGTCTAAATGTTGACAATACATATTTTTGGTGAGGCTTGAAGAACAGGCAATCTCATATATTGCTGGTGGGAGCACAAAATGGAAAGAAATTTAGAAATACCCAATTTTTGTGCATTTATCCTTTGTCAGCAATCCAACTTCCAGGATGTACCCTGAAGATCCACTTCCACAAATACGAAACAGATATGTACAGCATTATTCACTAAGAATTATTTGTAATAGCAAAATGTAAAACAATACAATTTGATTCGAGACAATGTGTGCATTTGAAACAATGAATTTGAAGAGAAATCCATAAGTCCATAGTGGCATACCAAAATAATTAATAATAATAATAAATATATGTAGAAAGAAGGAATGGTTGTGGTGGAAAAGTCTTTTTATGAAGAACATAAGCTAATAAATATAGACACAATTATGAAATCAGAAAAATCAATATTTTCACAGCCCACTGTAATAAGTTATTCAGCTAAGGATAGACAATGGTTGCTAAGATCACAATGGCAAACAGAATATTCAGAGTGCCAAAATATCACGCTACAGATTGCAGATGACTTCACTAATTATAAAGGAATTAAGATCACTATCCTAGTTAAGAGGTTATTTCTGGGATGAGAGGGTATAAAGGATTTGATTTTCTACCTTAATTCCATTTTATATATATACATATAAACTGATATGCATTGTTTTTATAACAGTAAGATAGGTCCATTTCATAAAAAATAAAAATTATATGTTAGAAAATAAAAACCATTTTTAAATTTAAAAAATGGAAAGAATCAGAACTTATAAATGATGCTAAAGAAACTGGCAAAACTAATGTTTCTTAAACCAGACTTTTTAACTGTTAAACTTGTGGTTTTCCAGTGGCTTTCTGGCATATTGTTTTTCTCCCTGTTCTAACTGGATGGACTTTTAGGCAATTATGAAAGAATCTACTGAGCCAGGAGGCCAAATTAGTTCTACTGAGGCCAAATTAGTTCACTGATTTCCTTTCTTTAAAAAAAAAAAATCAGTTTCCAACATAAAAATTTATCAAAATCAAAATAAGAGTGTGGACGGACATCAACTCAGGAACAACTTGGCAGATAAAACACCCAGGACAAGATAGAGTCACCTGAGCCAAGGGAAACAAGATTTTACCTGAGGCGGAGGAGGGACACCATGGCAGGAGGGTCAAGGCTTTTGACTCTTATAAACCCTGCTGATGGTCTTGTTCCAGAGGCTGGACTCTTAAAACTACTTCATCCTAACAGAATGCCTGGTATTTTACAAGACTGTGGTTCTAATCCCTGGCAACCACCAATAGTAACTAACTTCTGGGTTGGCCAAAAAAATAAAAGAACCAATCCCTCTTCCCCAAGATAAATTTACAGCCTTTGTGGTTTCAGCCTTTAAAAGCCCCAATCCCCTTTATTCTCCAGAGCACTTTCACTCTGTATCTGGATCTGCGTTCCCAATCTGCAATCCCTAGACATGGAATAAACTTGCTCTTTGTAGCTTAAGCTTCTCCCAGTTTTATTTCCAAAATCAACAAGAGTCAAGTATGTCAAATTCCATGGATAACAATTCAGCAATTCTGTCTAAAATTGAACAGGTATATTCGTGGTATTCAAATCTAAATTAACATAGATTAGTTTTCATTTCCACACCTTAACAAAAAAGAAGTTTCCAAACAGTGATGACAGGTTTAATAACATCTGGATGAGGCTTAGCAGATAAAATACAGGACACTCAGCTGAGTTTGAATTTCAGATAAACAAAGAAAAAAATTTTAGCATAAGTATGCCCCTATACAATATTTAAAATATACTGATAATAAAATACAAGACACTCAGCTGAGTTTGAATTTCAGATAAAGAAAAATTTTTTAGCACAAGTATGCCCCTATACAATATTTATAATATACTGATAATAAAAATGATTTAAACTGGGTATTCCTATTTATTTTACTTTTCTTGGTAAATCTGGCAACCCTAACATGAATAGGAATGTTTTAGAAGTACATTTTTAATGCTCAGATAAAGGGAAATGCCAAGTATTGAGATCACAATTCATTAAAGGATTAATGATCTTGATTTAAGGAATTTTTTCTACCTCCCCCTAACCCCTGCCCTACTCAGAAGACAAATCCCAAAGACACAGGAAAAAAATAAATAAAAATGCTTACACAGCTCCTGGATATCCGTTTTTTATAAGCATAATGATATTGACAATAGATCCTCCATGCTCTTTCATCCAGGAGTTGTAAACTGCAACAAACAATGACAAATGACAATCATGTTAAATAGTGTCCTGACCCTACTCTCATCCCCTGTTCCAGCACGCTATTTAACATTTTTCCAATTTTAACTCACATTTCTCTTTTTATAAAAAGGGCTGATTGAGGTACAATATCACAAAATCCATCCACTTTATGTGTACAATGATTTTTTAATAAATTACAGTGGTCAAATACCATCAAACTCCAACACAAATGTCCTAAATACAAAAGGTTCTAAAACATTTCCATTACCCCAAAAAGTTCCTTTCTGCCCATCTGCAGCCCAACCCATCCCTAGGCAAACACTCATCTACTTTCTGTTTCTACAGATCTGCCTTTTCAGAACATTTCATTCTATAAATGGAATCACACAATAGGTAACCTTTTGCGCCTGGCTGCTTTCACTTAGAATATTTGTGAGGTTCATCCACGTTGTAACGTATGCCAATAGTTACTTTTCATTGTTGAATAGTACACCATTGCATGGAGGTGCCATCTTTTATATATCCATTCACCAGCTTATGAACACTGGGATTGTTTTCACTTTTGGGTCATTATGAACACTATTATGAATAGCCTTTGTGTGGACATATTTCTCTTGGGTAAATACCTGGAGTGGAATTGCTGGATCATATATAATTCTACATTTAATTCTTTTAAGAAACTGCCCAACTATTTTCCAAAGTGTCTCCACCAGTTTGTGCTCCTACCAGAAATGCATGATGGTTCCAGTTTCTCCACACTATTATGGTCTGACTTTTTGATTACAGCCATTCTAATGGGTGTGAAGTGGTATCTCACTAAAGTTTTTATTTGTATTTCCCTAATAACTAATAATGTTCAGTATCATCTGATATATTTATTAGCCATTCATGTACCTTCTTTGATGAAAAATCTATTCAAATATTTTGCCCATTTTTTAATTGGGTTATTTTCTTATTATTGAGTTGTAAGAGTTCTTTGTATATTCTGGATAGAAGTCCTTCATCAGATATTGATTTGGAAAAAATTTCTCCCTGTCTGTGGCTTATCTTTTCATGTTCTTAACAGTGTCTTCTGAAGAACCAACATGTTTAATTTTGACTAAGTCCAGTTTACCAATTTTTTACTTTATGGATAACATTTTTGGTGGTGTAACTTAGGACTTTTAGGTAACCCAAAGTCATAAAGATTTTCTCCTTTGTTTGCTTCAAAAAGTTTTATAATTTTACTTTTTGCATTTAGGTCCACAATCTACTTAGGATTTTTGGTTAACTTTTGTTTATGGTGTAAAGTAAGGGTCTTATGTGCTTATTATAAAGGATATTCAAGGATATGAATCAACATAAAGATGAAGAGATACATAGGGTGAGGTCCCAAATAAAGGAGCTCCCAACCCAGTCCCCATGGATTTGGGGGCTGGCATGGAAGCATGTGGAAATGTTCTGGTTCGTGAATCTAGAAGTCTTAGAACCCTGTTCTTTAGTGTTTTCATGAAAGCTTCATTTCATAGGCATTATTGATTAAGTCGTTGGCCATTGGTGATGGATTCAAACTTCAGTCCCTTTCCTGCCCTCCCCAGAAATCAGGAGGTGAGAACTGGGAATTCCAACCTCTAATCACCTTTGGTTCCCTAGCAACCAGCTCCCCATCTTCAGAGGATTTCCAAAAGTCAGCTCATTAACAAACGGTGGTCAAAAGGGGCTTGTGATGAATAACGAGACTCCCATTCCACCTTTATGGCTCCAAAGCCATTTCAGGAACTGAGCACAAGAGACCAAATACAACAAAAGATGCTCCCATTGCTCTTATAGGTTAGGAAATTCCAAGGGTTTGGGGGGCTGTGAGCTTGGAACCATGAATGGAAGACCAAAATATGTGTTTATAACAACTCATAATAGCACAGTCCCTAATGATTGTGGAACTACTGTACTACCCCTAGATTACCAGCCTGGACTTTTTTATGTGAAGGAGAAATAAGCTTATTTAAGCTCCTATTTTTTGGGGGGGGTCTCTCTACACTGGAACAGCCAATCCTGTAACACAAAACTAATATAAAGCTCCATACTACTACACAGATAAAGATGAAGCCTAGGAATGTCTGCAAGACCTTTGACTTAGAGCTACTAAAAGCATAAAGCTTAACCCATGTTGGGGTAAAGACCCTTTGGGTTGGAATTATACTCATGCAGGGTTTCATCATAAAAATGATTTGGGACAGACTTCTAGGAAGATGGCGGCATGAGCAGGGCGGCGGAAATCTCCTCCAAAACTATATGTATTTATGAAAATACAACAAGTACAACTATTCCTAAAAAAGAGACCAGAAGATAAAGGACAACACCTAGCCTGCATCTACACCTGCAAGACTTGGCACCTCGTGAAGCAGGTAAGATTTGGAGCCATGACCCGGCGGGACACGAGCACTGCCCCACCCCAGTGCACTGGGGGAAGGAGAGGATTCAGAGCCAGGAGGGAGTGGAAGTACAGGCCCGCGAAATAACCAGCCCTGGTGATCTGCGCGGGGAGCGCTGACACACATGGCGTGGTGTAGCGGAGATTGGAGAGACAGAGGGTGCAGCACATGAGCGGGAACGCACTGGGTCCTTGCAGCCGGCTTCCGGGAAGAAAAAAAAAAGAAAAGCGTGCGCTTTTTTCAGCAGTCTTAAAGAGACAGGAGCCAAGCAGAGGAGCCAGATCGCCCCGGCACACTCAGCCCAGCAGGCTGGGAGTCCTGGGGAGTTTCAGACCCCTTAGCTGGCCACTGGGAAAGGGTGGCCGCACTTAGACTTCCCACACAGATAAACAGCCTCCCATTCGTTCCCACCCCAGACAGAGCTATAAAGGGCCCTGCGGAGCGGTGCGGCCATAGCTGCAGAATAGTGGAGCAACAGTGCCACCTACAGCATCCCCACAGAATCTACTCCCAGTGGGAGTTTTTCTTTTCTTCTTGTTGTTTTGTTTTCGTTATTGTTTTCTTTTTTATTTTTTCTTCTCTTTATTCGGTTCTTTTCTTTCTTTTTTTTTCTTTCTTTCTTTCTTTCTTTTTTTTTCTTTTTAAAGTCTTAAAGAGCCCTGCTGACATACGTGGCACCTACCAGCGACCACTTCTTTACCCATGAAAAGACAGAGGAATATGGTCCAGACTAAGATCAACCAGACAACCCCAGAGAGGGAGCCTGAAGGGAAGGAAATGCACAATCTTCCTGAAAAAGAATTCAGAAAAAAAGTCATAACCATACTGATGGATCTACAGAGAAATGTGCAAGAGCTGAGGGAGGAAGTGAGGGAAGTGAGGAAAGACAATGCAGAAATCAAACAAGTGATCGACGGGCTTAACAGCAGACAGGATGAGATGCAAGAGACAGTTAATGGAATAGAAATCAGAGAACAGGAATTCAGAGAAGCTGACGCAGAGAGAGAAAAAAGGATCTCGAGCAATGAAAGAATATTAAGAAAACTGTATGACCAATCCAAACGGAACAATATTCACATTATAGGAGGACCAGAGGAAGAAGAGAGAGAAAAAGGGATAGAAAGTGTCTTTGAAGAAATAATTGCTGAAAACTTTCCCACGCTGGGGAAGGAAATAGTCTCGTAGTTCATGGAAGCTCACAGATCTCCCAACACAAGGGACCCAAGGAAGACAACACTAAGATACATAATAATTAAGATGGCAAAGATCAAAGATAAAGACAGAGTATTAAAGGCAGCTAGAGAGAGAAAAAAGATCACCTACAAAGGAAAACCCATCAGACTATCATCAGACATCTCAACAGAAACCTTACAGGCCAGAAGAGAATGGCATGATATATTTAACGTAATGAAACAGAAGGGCCTCGAACCAAGAATATTGTATCAAGCACGATTATCATTTAAATATGACGGAGGGATTAAACAATTTCCAGACAAACAAAAGTTGAGAGAGTTTGCCTCTCATAAACCACCACTACAGGATATCTTAAACGGACTGCTCTAGAGAGAAGCACCCCTAAGGCTAAAAAGATGTCACCAGAGAAAATAAAATCAAGCAAAGAAAGCAGACCATCCAAATACTAACTAAAGGCAAAGAATAAAACACCTAATATAAAAAGAATGGAGGAGGAAGAATAAGAAGGGAGAGATGAAGAAACATCAGAAAGTGTTCACAATAACTTAACAAGAAAGTTAAGTTAGATTTTTAGATAGTAAAGAAGCAACCCTTGAACCTTTGGTAACTGCGAAGCTAAAGCCAGCAATGGCAATAAGTACATATCTATCGATAATCACCCTAAATGTAAATGGACTGAATGCACCAATCAAAAGACACAGAGTAACAGAGTGGATAAAAAAGCAAGACCCATCTATATGCTGCTTACAAGAGACTCACCCCAAACCCAAAGATATACACAGACTAAAAGTGAAGGGATGGAAAAAGATATTTCATGCAAACAACAAAGAGAAAAAAGCAGGTGTTGCAGTACTTGTATAAGACAAAACAGACTTCAAAACGAAGAAAGTACCAAGAGATAAAGAAGGACATTACATAATGATAAAGGGGTCAGTCCAACAAGAAGATATAACCATTATAAATATATATGCACCCAACACAGGAGTGCCACCATATGTGAGACACATACTAACAGAATTAAAGGAGGAAATAGACAGCAGTGCATTCATTTTAGGAGACTTCAATACACCACTCACTCAGGACAGATCAACCAGACAGAGAATAAGTACAGACACAGAGGCACTGAACAACACACTAGAACAGTGGACCTAACAGATATCTACAGAACTTTGCACCCAAAAGCAGCAGGACACACATTCTTCTCAAGTGCACATGGAACATTTTCCAAAATAGACCACATACTAGGCCACAAAAAGAACCTCAGTAAATTCAAAAATATTGAAATCCTACCAACCAACTTCTCAGATCACGAAGGTATAAAACTAGAAGTAAACTTTAGAAAGAAACCAAAACGGCTCACAAATACATGGAGACTTAACATTCTCCTAATTAATCAATGGGTTAACAACCAAATCAAAACAGAAATCAAAGAATATATGGAGACTAATGACAACAACACAAAGCCACAACTGCTGTGGGACGCAGCAAAGGCAGTTCTAAGAGGAAAGTATATTGCAATCCAGGCCTATTTAAAGAAGGAAGAACATTCCCAAATGAATAGTCTAAAGACACAATTACTGAAATTGGAAAAAGAAGAACAAATGAGGCTGAAAGTCACCAGAAGGAGGGATATAATAAAGATCAGAGAAGAAATAAATAAAATTGAGAAGAATAAAACAATAGAAAAAATCAATGAAACCAAAAGCTGGTTCTTTGAAACAATAAACAAAATAGATAAACCCCTAGCCAGACTCATTAAGAGAAAAAGAGAATCTACACACATAAACAGAATCAGAAATGAGAAAGGAAAACTTTCTCGGACCCCACAGAAATACAAAGAATTATAAGAGAATATTATAAGCATCTATATGCAAACAAGCTGCAAAACATAGAAGAAAAGGACAACTTCTTAGAAAAATACAACCTTCCAAGACTGACCAAGCAAGAAACAGAAAACTAAACAGACCAATCACCAGCAACGAAATTGAATCAGTAATCAAAAAACTACCCAAGAACAAAACTCCCGGACCAGATGGATTCACCTCTGAATTCTACCAGACATATAGAGAAGAAATAACACCCACTCTCCTTAAAGTTTTCCAAAAATAGAAGAGGAAGGAATACTTCCAAACTCTTCCTATGAAGCCAGCATCACTCTAATACCAAAACAGGGCAAAGACCTCACCAAAAAGGAAAATTACAGACCAATATCCCTGATGAACGTAGATGCAAAAATACTCAACAAAATATTAGCAAAACGAATTCAAAAATACATCCAGAGGATCATACACCATGATCAAGTGGGATTCATCCCAGGGATGCAAGGATGGTACAACATTCGAAAATCCATCAACATCATCCACCACATCAACAAAAAGAAGAACAAAAACCACATGATCATCTCCATAAATGCTGAAAAACCATTTGACAAAATTCGACATCCATTCATGATTAAGACTCTCAACAAAATGAGTATAGATGGCAAGTACCTCAACATCATAAAGGCTATATATGACAAACCCACAGCTAACATCATACTTAACAGCGAGAAGCTGAAAGCTTTTCATCTAAGATCGGGAACAAGACAGGGATGCCCACTCTCTCCACTGTTATTCAACATAGTACTGGAGGTCCTAGCCACGGCAATCAGACAAATCAAAGAAATACAAGGCATCCAGATTGGTAAAGAAGAAGTCAAATTGTCACTATTTGCAGTTGACATGATACTGTACATAAAAAACCCTAAAGACTCCACTCCAAAACTACTAGAACTAATATCTGAATTCAGCAAAGTTGCAGGATACAAAATTAACATACAGAAATCTGTTGCTTTCCTATACACTAATGATGAACTAACAGAAAGAGAAATCAGAAAAACAATTCCATTCACAATTGCACCTAAAAGAATAAAATACCTAGGAATAAACCTAACCAAGGAAGTGAAAGACCTGTACTCTGAAAACTACAAGACACTCCGAAGAGAAATTAAAGAGGACACTAACAAATGGAAATGCATCCCATGCTCTTGGCTAGGAAGAATAAATATTGTAAAAATGGCTATACTAACCTAAAGCAATCTATGGATTCAACGCAATCCTTATCAAACTACCAACAGCTTTCTTCAATGAACTGGAACAAATAATTCTAAAATTCATATGGAACCACAAAAGACCCCGAATAACCAAAGCAATCCTGAGAAGGAGGAATAAAACAGGGGGAATTACGCTCCCTGACTTCAAGCTCTACTACAAAGCCACAGTAATCAAGATAGTTTGTTATTGGTAAAAAAACAGACCCACAGACCAGTGGAACAGAATAGAAAATCCAAACATTAACCCAAACATATACAGTCAATTAATATATGATAAAGGAGCCACGGATATACAATGGGGAGATGACAGCCTCTTCAGCAGCTGGTGTTGGAAAAACTGGACGGCTACAGGTAAGAGAATGAAACTGGACTACTGTCTAGCCCCATACACAAAAGTAAAGTCAAGGTGGATCAAAGACCTGAATGTAAGTCATGAAACCATAAAACTCTTAGAAAAAAACATAGGCAAAAATCTCTTGGACATAAACATGAGCAACTTCTTCATGAACATAGCCCCCCGGGCAAGGGAAACAAAAGCAAAAATGAACAAGTGGGACTATATCAAGCTGAAAATCTTCTGTACAGCAAAGGACACCATCAGTAGAACAAAAAGAGATCCTACAATATGGGAGAATATATTCATAAATGATGTATCTGATAAGGGGTTGACATCCAAAATATATAAAGAACTCACGCACCTCAACAAACAAAGCAAATAATCCAATTAAGAAATGGGCAGAGGACATGAATAGACACTTCTCTAAAGAAGAAATTCAGATGGCCAACAGGTATATGAAAAGATGGTCCACATCTCTAATCATCAGAGAAATGCAGATTAAAACCACAATGAGATATCATCTCACACCAGTGAGGATGGCCAACATCCAAAACACAAACAACAACAAATGTTGGCGAGGATGTGGAGAAAGGGAAGCCCTCCCACACTGCTGGTGGGAATGCCAATTAGTTCTACCATCATGGAAAGCAGTATGGAGGTTCCTCAAAAAACTCAAAATAGAAATACCATTTGACCCAGGAATTCTACTCCTAGGAATTTACACTAAGAATGCAGCAGCCCAGTTTGAAAAAGACAGATGCACCCCTATGTTTATCGCAGCACTATTTACAATAGCCAAGAAATGGAAGCAACCTAAGTGTCCATCAGTAGTAGATGAATGGATAAAGAAGATGTGGTACATATACACAATGGAATATTATTCAACCATAAGAAGAAAACAAATCCTACTATTTGCAAGAACATGGATGGAGCTAGAGGGTATTATGCTCAGTGAGATAAGCCAAGCCGAAAAAGACAAGTATCAAATGATTTCACTCATATGTGGAGTATAAGAACAAAGAAAAAAAAACAGCAGCAGACTCACAGAACCCAAGAACAGACTAATAGTTACCAAAGGGAAAGGGACTGGGGAAAGTGGGTGGGAAGGGAGGGATAAGGGGTAAAAGAGGCATTACGATTTGCAGATGTAATGTTGGGGGGGCACGGGAAGGGCTGTACAACTCAGAGAAGACAAGTAGTGATTCTATAGCATCTCACTACGCTGATGGACAGTGACTATAAGGGGGTTGGTGGGGGGGACCTGATGAAGGGGATAGTTTAATAACCATAATATTGCACATTTAATTGTAGATTAAAGATACCAAAATAAATTATAAAAAAAAATGATTTGGATCATTTGTTAGGAAATCCTTGAGTTACCCAACTTCATGTGTTTACTGTTAACTGCCTGTGAAATATGACCTTTAATCTAAAGCCTGTGACACATTAGTTGTTAGTCAGAAAGAACATAGATTCTCCCTGAAGAGCTCACTGAATTTATTGACAGTTCCTTACAACAGATTTAATTAACAGTTCATTTGTTAAAAACTAAGTGTGAGAGTTTCCTTTAATTTTTTGAACAATTTTGTAGCTAAATCTCTGTATAAATCCTTATTTTCTCATAATAAATTCCTAGAAGTAAACTGATAAGATCAAAGGCTATCCAAATTTCATAAATAATGCCAAATTACTATCCAGAAAGGTAGTTTACATTCATATGTTGTATTTGAGTAAATCACAGTAATAAAAGTTGATAACATGGAGCTTCTGAGCCCCTAATAATTTTTCTTCCAGGATTTTTCCTATGACTTTGAATAAAGATACTTTAATATGTCAGATTACTGACTACACTTACCTGCTTTGCTCATGTAGAAAGTGCCTGTCAGATTGGTTTCAATCACAGCGTGCCATCCCTTTGAACTGATGTGTTCAGCAGGAGAAAAGAACTGGCCTCCTCCATTGTTTACCAAGAAATCAATCTTACCGTAAATATCTAGGGTAGATTTGATCAAAGTATTCACCTAAAGGAAAACATTAAGAGTAAACTGTTTAAAAAGTCTAACTTGCTACGTGCACCGATGTGTGGCCCTAGAAGAGTAAAAGAGCTCGCAGTTGCGTGATGAGTGGTGGTGACTCGGTGCCACGACAGCCACAGATCACATGGAAGGCTAGATCTGTAATCTGGGTGACAAGATTTATCCAAGGGCCTGGATTACTCCAAGTACAGCAGGTCTTCACTGTATTAGTATGTAACCCATCAATCCAGAAGAATGGGTAGTGATGGAATCAGCTTAAAATTAACCATTGAGAGATGACTTCCGTGTCAAAAGGCATAAAGTCGTCTCACCGAGACCACACCCTTGCTTAGCTTCCCCATCTTGCTTTTCTCCCTTTCCTTGTTCTGAGATCATTCACTCAAAAATGATTAGCAGAAAAATCCCCTTCACAGGCTCTGCTTCTACCGAACCTCATCTAAGACAGCTACCAACAGAAAAACATGAAGCAGTTAGGTTTAGGGACTACTACTGTAAATTCAAATGAGTGAAAAAGTATTATAGCTACATTGGCATTACCTCCTCCTCTTGACGGATGTTGCACTTTATGGGAGTGACTTGAGCCTGGCTGGTGGGAGGCAGGCCAGCCTTCAGTTCACCTGCAGCAGATTGTAATCTATCAAAGTTACGAGATGTAATGACCACATTACACCCTGAGAAGAAAACAGCCAAAGAACAAGTAAGTAAGCTTTCCCTGGTTATCCAAATTCCAAAAGTAATGTTTAGAAAGTATTTCATGTGTTCCCATTGAAAAGATGAATTAGGACTTCCGCTTCTGTTCAAGATGGGAGTAACAGGAATTGTATTTACCCTCCAGACCAAAACAATTAAAGCACTGGACAAAACAGATGCCACAGTGATTTTCAGGCAGCACAGGACAGTGACCTCAGAGGGTGGAAACAATGCGAGCCCCCTGATTATTCCTGCTTGCTGTCTGGACTGTTTCCAGGCTGCAGCACAGGGAGGAAGAGCCCGTGCAGTGCCCAGGAGGCTCCCACGTAGAAGAGAGAAAGTTGGGAGTCCAGGAAGGCCAATACAGCTAGATTACACAGGGGACAGAGAGAAGTGGGGTGCCCAGAGACGAACTCCCAAGAGCTGCCCAGCGTTCCCCCAGATCTTCAGCTGAACACTGGTCAGTGCACGTGAGTAAGAAAACTGCCTGAGGCTGGGATGGGGGGGGGGGGGGGACAACCAAAATGAGCAGAGGAAATGAAACCTGGCACTCACACAGCACTTGGAATAGTTGCTGTTCCCACCAGGAGAAACCTTTCACAGGGCATAGGGTTTGGGTGTATGGGCCTCAGTCATGAAGCAAAATTAGCCCTCAGCTAAAGGTTATTCAGGTCGACACTTAACATAAAGCAAGCCTCTTTTAAAGTATCAAACTGTTTCCACGTAACACAATTGCACAGCAGAACAAAGCTCAAGAATATTTATAAGAATATAAAAATAATCAGCATCCACCCAAAACCTACTGGGCATCCGGAGGAGCAGGAAAACAAAGTCCATAATGAGAAGAAAAGTCAATCAGTAAAAACAGACCCCAAAAATGGCGATAATATAATTAAACCAGTGACAAATAGAAAAATATTTTAAAAAGCCAGAGAAAAAAGACACATAATTACAGAGCAAAAAAAGACAAGGAAGACAGAAGACTTATTTTCAAAAACAATGTAAGCAAGACAAAAATAATAAAACAAAAAAATCATGGTCCTTTCTCGTGGCATTTCTAACTAAAATGGACCAACTTAGCCAAAAGTAATTTGGAATACCAACGTCCATATGAGCAGCTTTTGATCCACCCAAACTTTTTTTTCTCAAAATTAAATCAGAAAGCCATGATTCAAAAAAAAAAAAAATTAACAGGATGCTTACTGAATTGATACCTTGAGGCTTCCATTTTCAAGATTCTAAGTGAGCCCCTTTGCAAAATACTATTTCTATATTAACGGCGGCAAACAACTGAAAGAAGCCAAAGTGGTTTCTGAGACCTTTCTTCCCCATCCCCATCTTCTTTGTCTCCAGACACATGGCAGCCACCTTGTGTCCAGGTCCTGCCTCCAGCACCATTTTCCTCTAGTCCCTCTATCCTGTCCCCCACTTCCTCTACACCTTCTGCTCCCCCATTCTAATTCTTTTGCTAAACTTCCTTTTTCTTCCAAATCCCTCCCTAACCCCTCCTTTCCTGAGTCTAATAAAACCTGCCTCTCTAAAGTTAAGTCTTCTGAGGATCCCAATAAACCCTAAATTTCTTATGATTCTTGGACTAAGGCCAAACTACAAGCTACAGTTAAAGAGTTTGCTAAAGTGACTAAGGACTGTCCCTGTGGGGACAGGTTTGCTGAAGAATTTATCACGGTTATTCAAACTTATCAACCTGATTTCTCAGATTTTTATCAGTTAATCCACACACTTGTTAGTGAGAGCCAGGCCAAACATGGGATGAAACTAGCCTGAAGGGAACATCTTGAAAGTGATTTAGAGAAATAGACCCCCAGCTTTTGGTGAAATGTTAGAACACTTGCTAGAAATTTCCACCAGGCAATTACAGTAGCCTGTTGATTGGAATAATTCAGGCTTGAGAACAAAAGCCTAATAAACTTGTTCACAATTATTACAATTAACTTCACATTGTTTTCAAAGAAAAGTCTGGCCTTCCTCTAAATGTTGGATCCACCCGGGGAGCATTTAACTCTATTAATAATATGCTAAACCAGGATGGAACGGGGAACTGTCCACTCTGGATTCAGTTAATCTGGCAAACCAGCTTGCTCACACCCTAGATGAGTCACCTAAAAGAAAGACCACTAAAATTCTCAACTTTCAGCTCTGGCAAATGAAGACCCCTAAACAAAACCAAAAACCTTGTTTTTGCCATTATTACAAAGAGCCCAGATATTAGAAAAAAGACTTAAAAATTTAAGCATCTCAGTCACCTTCAGCTCTCTAGCCAGCCTTTCCAACATCCTCCTAATTCCCAATGACAGGGCTCTAAGGAACTTCCCAATCCTCCCTCTTAATCGGCTTGAAGAAACCACTCAAGTGGGAATGAATCTCTCTGTCCTTAGTGATGCTAGGGCTACCTTTTCGTGCTCAACAGCCCCTGCCTCAGAGCTCTAGGACAGTTCAAATAGTGGGAGTTTGAAATAAACCTAAACAGGTTCCTGTCTCTGAATCTATTCCTTTTGGTTTAGGCCCCGGAGAGACACACACACCCTTTTCTCCATAGCTCTTCTGCCCTATTCACTTATTGGGCCGAGATTTCTTAAAAATATATGTCATGACACATTTTTCTCCCAAAAGGGGAAAATAATTCTAGAATTTGACAGCCGTAATCAAAATAGTGATTGAATGACTCTTCAACATCTTTTGCTCCATCTCTGCAGCACTATAGCGCAGTCTGGGAACACTGATCCTTTGTTCCTTTTGGATCAGCTAACATCTTTAGGGGCAAAATCTTCAATTGATATTGGCAGAATCCACAGTGTACCTCTCCTCAAGATTCAAATAGATCCCTCAAAACTTCTCCCCAGAATTAATCAATACTCTATAAAGAAGCCCTTCAAGGCATCAAGCCCATAATAGGAGATTACAAGGTCAGGGCCTTATCCCCTGCACTAGTCGCTATAACTCCCCTATTTTATCTATGAGAAAACCCAATGACTGAGGATGGAGATTTCCCCAGGACTTCTGAGCAATAAATAACATTGCTATCCCTTCACATCCTGCCTTAACCCCATAAGCTGCTGACATCCATTCCTGAAGGCAAAAGTTTTGCTATAATTGATCCATGCAGTTCATTTTAGTACTCCAGTTTGATAAGGATAACCAATGTCTTCTGGCTTTCATTTGGGAAGATGTAAATACATCTTGATAGTAATGCCCCAGGGTTTCACAGAGAGTCCTTCCTACTTTTCACAAACCTTAAAAACTTATTTGGATAATATATATTCCTATAGGAATGTCAACACTGCCACCAACGTTTTCCTTAAGTATTTCCTTAAAAATATGAAACTATGACATGCTGGAATATCCATTTTCCTTACTAAGCAATCCTAAACCTTACTGTGTATTGTTGTCTTATATTATATCTTAGCTCCCCCTAAAGAGAATGCTTCCTTCTTTTCATGTACAAAAATAAAAAGCAGAAATACTTGCCAGGGAAGCCTCGAACTTGAGCAAGGGAGAAGCTTCACCACCTCTAGGAAGCCCACAGGTATACAGGAGATTTAAACTGAACTACAGTTGACCCTTGAACAACACAGGAATTAGGGATGCTGACCCCTCATGCAGTTGAAATTCCATATATAACTTTTGACTCTCCCAAAACTTAACTACTAATAGCCTACTGCTGACCAAAAGCCTTGTGTCAACATAAACAAATAACATATATTTGGTATGTTGTATGTATTAGACACTGTATTCTTACAATAAAGCAAGCTAGAGAAATTTTAAGTTTTTCAAATTGTAGCAAATCTCCAAAAACTTTTCTAATATATTTCTCGAAAAGAATGTGTAAAACTGGACCTGCGCAGTCCAAACCTGATTGTTCAAGGGTCATCTGTATATTGATAATCACACCTATATTGATAACTGTTTCTTCACACTGCAGTACAACTCCTTTTGGGTCTCTGGATATGATTCCAATGTGTGACGGGTGGGTGGAGGGTAGGTGGCGTTGGGGGGGGGGTCTTCCCCACACAACACCAAGCAATTTTCAAACACCAGTGGGGTGTCTGAGAACTCAACTCAGTTCTGAAGTTATGTGCCAGGAGACAGCACCAGATTCCCCAGATTAAGGGCTCCAGTCCTACAACACTGCCCTCTACCCCCAACTCCAGATGCCAGCAGCAAGCCCCAGGCAGTTGTGCTTCTGACCAACCAGCTACAGATTGGAGGTTCCCACAACCTCCCCTTAAGTTAAAGTAATACCATAAGAGACGTGAGATTATATGATGGGAGCCTCTCAGTACATCACAACTTTTCCAGTTAAATGAAATCTTCCCATGTTTCCTAATCACTCATTAGGCAATATATAGAATGGATTAATTTTATTTATTATTTCAAAATACGTTATAAGGAATACTAAACATATGCGGGTTTTTCTTCAAGTTATAATCATTTGCTGGTAGCAGGTCCTGCTTGCCTTGATGCTGATGGCTGCTGACTGGTCAGGGTGGTGGTTGCTGAAGGTTGGGGTGGCTGTGGCAGGCTTTTTAATTAAGACAACAGTGAAGTTTGACGTATCAATTGACTTCAGAGTGGATTAATTTTAAATACATACCCACAATTAATTCCTTAGCACGTTTCCAACTCAGGCACAGTATCTTTGGTTCTTAAGTGTTCCCTTTAGTTGTATTTACAGCTGACACTAGAACAACATCGGGGTCAGTAGCCTGATCCCTGGGAAGTCAAAGGTCTGGTTTAACAATTCACTCACCCGAAACTTAATTACTAAATAGCCTACTGTTGACCTGTAGCCTTACCCATTACATAAGCAGTCGATTAACACATATTTTGTGTATGTATTATATACTGTATTCTCACAATAAAGTAACCTAAAGAATTTTTTTCAAATTGTTACAAATCTCTAAAAAAATTTCCAACATATTTATTGAAAAAAAAAGCTGCTTGGACCCACACCATTCAAAACCCTGGGGTTAAAGGTTCAACGGTGGTCATTCAACACCCAACGCCTCTCCACAATTTCTTTGAACTCTCTTCTCTCTCCCTCCCGGTTTTAATTTCGCCCACATCTACACCTCCTTTGCTATGCAGCTCCACACTTTCCAAGCCCGCCCTAGTGCCCCCTGACTCCCCACCCCAGGTGAGGCAGGCCTGTGTCTCCACGGACGCCTAAGTGTGGGCACCCTGGTTCAGGGGCCTGCTTACGTACCCAGGTGCAGGAGTTCGGAGGCGACCGCCTTTCCAATGCCCGTGCCCCCGCCGGTGACTATGGCCAATTGGTTCTGCAGCAAGCCGGCCGCCAGGAAGCTCTTGGCCTTGGCCCAGGCGCCCATGGCCGCAGACTGTGTGAGTGGCGGGGGTGCAAGACAGGCTGCGTCACGCACGGGGCCTGAGGACTTAGAGGCGGGCGGGGCTAAGAGCGCCGTCCCACGTGACTCAGGCCCCGCCCCTCCTGTCACGTCGCCCCGCCCTCCCTCCGCAGTACCGCCACAGCCGTCCAGCTAAGGACACTCCCACACCGGGTCTGCATCCTCAGCCACCCTGTCAGCCGCCGAGTGTAGGTGAGACTCCTGATTCGCTGTGCTTTTTTATTTTTCCGATGCCATGGGGGCGGGGGGCGGGAAGGAAGCAGACAAAAAGCGGGAGTATTCTCTATTTTGAACAATTCATTCGTCAGTCCTATTGCTGTCATGGTTAATTAAAATTAAATCTCCAGGGCATGTGGGAAAAGAGGCTGCCCCTCGGGAGCCTTGCGCTCCCGCCCGCCTGCCTCGGGCTCTGGCACCAGTTGCTGTGTGCGGCTCCTGGGAAGGTAAGGGGCTGGTCTAGCTGAGGGGGAAGAAATCCGGTTTCCAGATCCTTTCATCTTCCTGAAGGCACCCTGGGGATGGGAATAACGGGGGAGGAGATACAGTTGCAGTTGTCCACAGAACCAAAATAGCAAGTGATTTTAAAAATAAGCCCGAGCCCACCCCCACCTCATCTCCCTTTCCCCAGCCAGGAATGAAGGAAAGAAGCACCCTTTACCAGATTTGAGATCTGATCCATTTCAGCCACGCTGCATGAATGGATGAGTCCAAAAGAGGCTCTCCTTGAACGGTGCATGTTTCCTTCAAGACGTATTTGTAGGTGTGTGTTTAAGATCCTGTCCTCTACTTCATTCGCCGTGCAGGGGAATGAGCCCATTGAGGAAGGAGGAAATTTCTCATCCGTGTTTTGGTGCCCAGTAATATGATTTATTATTCAGATTTTCCTGTTGTTACTGTTTCCTGCTGTCAACCCACCAGACAGATCACACCTGCGCTGGCCCTGTGCTACTTCACCTAAGAACTTGGCAGGTCTAGACCATGTGTCAAGTGCTGTCTGTGGTATAAACAACCCAGGCAGGATGCTATTTCTAAGTCTGTTGTCTGTACTGTATTTTCCCTTGCAAGGCATTAAAATAATGTTAAAAGCAAATTTTAAAAAGCATTCTTTTCCTGGGCTCACCACCTAGTTATTCACAAAGCAATCTGGAAATGGGTCTTGTTGAGAGTAGAATCAGACATCGCTTCCTCCCTGTTCCTCCATCCCCTTTCCTTTCTCTGAGCCCCTTTAAGAAACACTTGCCCCTCTATCTTTGCTGCTGACAGATTCCAATCTACACTCCATAAAGAAGGGAAGAAATCTCTTCTGCCTCACATTTGCCACATAGTGCTTTAATCCCAATGACAAAGTATTTTATTTAAAATAAGAAGAGAAATACTGACTCAGCTCTGAGAGATTTCTTATTCCAGAAAATTCTAGGATTTCTTCCTTGGGAAAAAGGAACATTTTAAATTTCTTTTAAAGATAATTTTATCAGAGATTTTGTTTAATGTGGTTTGTTACCTGGTCTGTACCTGTGGATTCATGCTGCTCCACCAGGGCAGGTCACTGTGGGCCTTGCTGTACCACAGCCTTTGTGTGGCAGCTGAGTGGACTGAGACAGGGACTGTCTCATCCTACAGTGAAAAGGTGACCATGATGGCTTTAAGCCAGTTTTGCCTGCTGAGGATGACAGGGAGCCATTCCTCAGCTGCAACACAGGTGCAGAAAGCTCTTTTTCACAGTCCAGACAAAGCCTGTGATTAAGAGAGATGTGGAATCTCCTTGAGAGATCTTGTATTAAAATGAAAAGGCTTGTCCTCTTGGCCTCTGCCTCTGACCTCGGTCAGGGTTTGAAAGCCTGCTGACCCTAAAAGGTCTGGAGGCACAGCAGTAGTTCTGCCTCTTGGAGGGTCTTTGTTTCCAGATTTTAACTCTGACTCCTGGTGAAGCCATCCCTTCTCAGGGCAACCATGCTGTGCTGCATCAGCGGCTCCTTTGGCTGAAGCAAATGCTGCCCTGCACTCTGCATCACTGCCCCTTTGTCCTGGGGGAAAATGGCCACAGCTGTGGTCCTTCCACACTCCCCTGTCATGCCCATTGGCTCTGGCTCCCACCATCTCGTGGTTGCGCTTGCTGCTCACACATCTTCCCACCCCTCCCCCGCCCCCCATCTGCCTGGTGACTTCATTTTCTCCCCTCTGCAGAGCAGCTGCTGGCTCACACTCACAGAGGCCCGTGGGATCCTCAACACTCCGGCTCACAGACTCAGTGCAGAAGGGATGTCAGTGAGGCATCTAGTCCTGCCCCACCCTGAGGAAAGAGCCTTCCAGAACCAACTCACATAAGTAAGACTCCTAACCATTTCCCAGTATTCGGCCAATATTTACTGAGTACTTGCCACATGCCAGGTACTGTTCTAAACATGGGGAATGCAATACAGTGGACGAGACAGTTGGGTGTCCCTGCCTTTGTAGAGTTTTATTCTAGCATGTATGCTGTCAGCAGTGGGAATGGGGGGGGTGGAAGAGGCCTGTGTGCCATGAGAGGTAGGGCAGTAAGCAAACAAGAGATCAGATCATACAGCTCTTACAGTAAGGAAGGGCTTAAGCTCCTTGTAACCAACTACCCTTGCAATCAGGAACTTTCTATTTTATTTCCTCTGTGAGATGTCTCTAGATGATGAACCAGCCTCGGTGTGAGAGCCTTTCCCTTTTCAGGACCAGATAGGTTGAACAATGACCAGAGAAATGCCGCTCACAGGACCATGAAGGAATCAGCTGTAGCCTAACTCACAGCCAGCTCACGGCAATGGCCGGAGGCTGGGAGCTTAAAGGTGTTCCATCACTGTTCCCATCACTTGACACCAGTGTAAGCCAAATTCCTTTCTGTCTTTATGCTGGTGAAATGCTGCATAACTAAGCACTAAGAGAATATAATACAGATGACAAATGCTACAGAAATACAGAGTGGAGAAGGCAAACGAAAGCAATTGGAAACTAACATGTGTGATTTATTGATCCATGCTATGCATCTCATTTCATTCTCACCACACTCCTGCAACCACAGGCTTGCAGTGGGAGAGAGACGTGTGTGGGCTGGGGTAGTCACACAAGTGGTGAGTGAGCCTGTCTTGAGCCAGGCTTGAAAGAGGTGAGAAAAGTGAAGGAGGTGAAGGAAGCAACATGAGTAGATGTGTTGACTAGTTATGTTGTGGGGAAGGAGACAAATTGCTGCTGAACCCTAGGATGGGGCATGAATATGGAGAGCCTCAAACATGAGGCAGACCCTTTACATGCATTTTAGCCAGAAATGACAAGAGAGTGATGCCTACTGGGCAGAAGAAAAATGATGGATTTTGTTGTTGTTGTTAATCACCATTTAAAATGGTTGAGGAAGAATTCTGAAATACAAGGCAGAAAAACCAGCTTGGAAGAGGTAGTGAGAAGGCTGTATTCCAGCATATGATGGTAGTAGAATTCAAATGAACAGATTAACAAAGACATTTTATGGAAATGATTGGCAGGACTTGGGGAATGATTAGTATTAGACGCATAGGAATATATCCCTAATGTAGGAAATAGATTCATCAAAGACTACTCTAGAAATACCAATATAGAATCTTGAATCAATGTTGGCAGGCAGCATGGCAAGGTGAATAGAACATGGGTTTTGAAATTAGCAAACCTGGGTGTAAGTCCTTGCCCCAACCACTAGGTAACCTTGAGTAAATTACTCCTCTCAATGGGGATAATAATAGTTCCTGCTTCTGGTTTTGCTTTGTGGGTTAAGCAATATGATTGCTATAGAGCACTTAGAACAGCATCTGCAACAGTAAACATCCAGTAAGTTTTAGTTGTTACTATTATTAAGTCCAAATGTCCTCATTGCAAAACAGTACTTGCTTCACAAGATGATTGTGCCTAGATCGATGGTGTGATACCTGGCATATAGTATTGGTCCAAAAAATATTTATTTAATGTGTAATTAAATGGGGTAATATATGTATAAGTGACTAATAGAACACAAATTATCAATCAGCAAATGTTATCCTTTATGAGAAGAGGTATTCCATAGTGTTGTGGAGTTTTTTTCTCCATCTCCTCCTTTCCTAACCCCCCTTCCTGTCCTCTTGGTAACACTGAAAGGTTAAGGTTGCTGGAAATAAAGATAAGAGTTTGGTTTGAATATGCTTAGCCAGAAATGATGGTATATTTAGGTGGTGGAAAATATCCACTGGGCTGCTGGATATATGGGTGATCCATTAATTCCTGACATGTAGAATGGGGCATTCTTGGAATAAAATTATCCCACAGATGTAGGCAGGAAGAGTAAGTATATCAACAGGAGGAAAATAATGTGCTGTTGAGAATAAAGGTTGTGGATTAAGAATTACATCTCAAAAGCATGGGACTATGGTCCAGAGAAGATAAATAAGGGAGTAAAAGAGACAGAAAGAGGATTTGAGAGGTAGCAAGAGAATGAGGATAGAAAGTCACAGGAGGTACGGGAAGGTTCAAGAAAGACTTGGAAATAGCAGGCTCAAAGGCTCTGATGTGGACAAGGAAAATAAGAAAGGTGAAATGGTCCCTGGGGTCACACTGATGACTCTCAAGGTTATATTCCACACAGAAAAAAGTATCTCTGTCACAAAAGGAAAGAGGAATGGGGTCAGGACAGCAAAACACAAACAAATCAGCTGTCTGCTGTAGCCACTAACATTTGACTTCCTCTAAATCTTGGTGGGAAAATTCTGGGCTTTGGAATTATGCAAGTAGGCTTAAATCCAGGTTCTCTCACTTCTTTAACGTGAATAAGCCTAATATGTCAAGTGAGGAAACTAAAACCTACTTGACATGCTTATTGAAACATGTAAATATGATAATATATATGATTAATTTAGCCCACAGCCTGGTCCATAAAGCTTGGTAAGTACTAATTTCCTGGTCTTTTCCTCGCCTTTCCAAATGGTCTACCTTTGGACCATAAGAGGTGTGTGTGTGTGTGTGTGTGTGTGTGTGTGTGTGTGTGTGTGTGTGTACATTTTGGAAAGGGGTGTGGTAGTAGGGAGACAGGTGATAAAAGAGGGAGCAGGAGATTGAGAGGATGAACTGACAATGAGTGGCTGTAGACTATTTGATAAAGAAGCTTGGTTGTGAAATGAAAGATATGGGACATTAGATAGAGTAAGTGGCAAGGTAAAGCTGTATTTTCCAGATAGGGAATTCTGGGTTTGTGTGAAGGCAATACCAGGGGAGGAGAGAAGTTGGAGTGAATGAAGAAGGATGAGGAGGCGATAGGATCAAGACTAGAGATGGAGTGGTCAAGAAGAATATCTGCTCCCATATCACTCACTCTAGGGAAGCTAAATACTGTGTAAGGACATCCAAACAGCCCATGGAGAGGCCCACCTGGAGAGGCACTGAGTCAACACCATGTGAGTGTGCTATCTTGGAAATAGATCCTTAACCCCATTCAAGCCTTCAGATGACTGCAGCCCAGTCTGACATCTTTAGAGATCTTGAGACAGAGCCACCCAACTAAGGCACTTTTCTATTTCTGACCCAGAGAAACTATTCACAGGAGAGCCACAGGTTTTTAAGAGAATTATACTGACAGAATGTTAAAAGGTTCAGAGATCATACAAAAGGAAAAAGTCCTTAGGACCCCAAATTCTACATGTAAACCAATAAGACTAATTCTACAAAGCAAACCAATAAGACTAATCACCACCCAGCTGAGACATTCCCAGATTCCTGACACACAGAACTGTGTGGGATAATGTATGTTTATTGTTTTATACTGTTAAGTTTTGGGTGATTTGTTACACAGCAATAGATAACTAATATACCTTGTTCTGAGATACTTTTGATCTCACTTCAGCCTCACAGCAAACAAAATTAAAAAGTTCCCACAAATTTAGGGAAAGCCTGCTTGTTTTGTAGCCATGATAACAAGTAGCCACCAGAAATCGTTTTAAATCTCTTTGATCAGTAACTTCCTATGTAAATACACTTTTGAAAGCCACCCTATCAGTGGCAGCCTCTGGCTTCTGAAAGTCAGCTTATCAGGAGCAAAGTCACTCACCTGACTGACTTCTAGAAATAAGGGACTGATTCAGAGTGGTTGGTTTCCAAAGCATCTTCACTGAAGGAAGTTATTGATCAGTTAACACGTTTGTAACTGATTCTGATGGCTACTTTTTACCATAGCTACAGAGCAAATCATCTTACCAAAATTGGTAGGAACATTTTACTTTCTCAAAGGGTAGCATTCACATTGTAGGGAGATGAGAGATATCCTCCTTTTGTAACCTCTAATGAATTAATGGGTCTGGCCAATCAGTGGTTATCAATGGCTGCTAATTTCACACACAGGAGTCAGGTAACCATCAGGTGCCTTCTGATGGAAGTACAAACACCTTCTATAATGCTTGCCAAAACGAACAACCAAAAACATACCATTCCAATCTGAATCCAAGCCTCTATTTAGCTACCAGTTTATAGGAAATACATTATTCATAAGAATGACCTGTGGGGATGCAATTAGCAAAATGTAGGCTGTGAGAATCTGCAAGATAAATGACCTATTTCCTATAACAAATGGCAAGGAAAAAATTGGAGAGCAAACATACAGACTTGTGCTGTCCAATAAAGTAGCCGATAGCCACATATGGCTATTTAAATTTAAATTATTTAGAATTCAATAAAAATAAAAATGCATTTCCTTAGTTGCACTAGCCTCATTTCCAGTGTGATGGCAGAAAGGTCTATTGGACAGTGGTCCTACAGACAAAGAGGTGTAGGGTCTGTTTGCATTGTCTTACCTGTTCACATTGTCTGTAACTTCTTTGGATCCTAATTCAAAAAATAGATTTTAAAATGCTAAAGAGGGAAATTTGAACTGACTGGATATTTGATGACATTAAAGAAATGTTTTAAAAATAGGTGTGGTAATGATATTGTGATTATCTTTTTAAAAAAAGATAGTCCTTATATGTCAGAAGTACATACTAAAAGAGCTACAGAATGAAATGAAACGCTGTCTGAGATTTGCTTTTAAATAAATGGGCTGTAAATACTTTGATTATTGTTGAAACTGGGTAATAGGTACAGCAAGGGTTCATTGAAACTGTTCTCTTTGCTCTTATATAGGTATGACACTTTCTATAATAAAAAGGTTCCCATTTCCATAAGTTCGAAACTTTCCATAATAACACATTTGTTTTGTTTTGTTTTGTTTTTTCCTTAAGAAGCCAGCTGCCTAAGCATGACTAGCGGGATATTTGCTTATCTGCACCTCTTTGCCACCACTCAAAACTTTTCTCTCCTCTTAATGACTCAGTGTACGAAGAACATGGTCCGATCAGTGTCTTCTTTAAAAGAGTTATGTAGACTCTCCTTTCTCCCCACCTCAATTTACCTGAAGAAGAAAAGAGGAGAGAGAGTTAAGAGTGAAAACTGTGTGTCCCCTCCACTGGTCTCCCAGCATGTGTAGGACAAATCTCAGGAATTTTATGGAATCTGAGACCAACATAAAGCCAGGAGACAGGTGTCCTCTACAGAATACCAGGGTAGATGGGGTTGGTGAAGTTACACCATCATTGGGTGGCTTACTTAAAGTTACACTAATCCATTTGAGTATAGTTGCAGATTATGACTTGACAGCCAGGAGCCTGGAGTACTGGTGCCAGCCTTGTGAACTGCCATCTATGGTAGGAGTAAGAATGGTTCTTAACTCTCATTAAGCCTTCCTCGCCCGACTTCCTTCCATTTAGCATCCCCCAGCTAGACTGATGGGTTTTACATAATATTATATGTTTGCGTAAATGATAAAATATTATTGCAACACAAAATTTTATTCACAACAGTCCATTCTTGGTAAAGTACTTCCACAGCACTCATAAAATACTGTGTTGTGAAAAGTAAAAAGAGAAGGCTTCTGCCAAGGTAAGGCTCATTTCCCACACCCCTGTCCATCTCACCCTGTGGACTCCCTCTTGATGGCTTTGCCTTCCTATTTTTCAAGTGGAACTCATCACTGGATCATCTTTGCAAAACGCCATCCGGGAAGAAGCTCTGTCATGTGTGGATCGTGAATTTGCTCAAGCAAATCAGACTTCACAAGGAATAATTAGACGTGAGGTCTAGGATGGAGGAGCTGGCACCAGTGGAAGGCCAGGGCCAGCTCCCAAGCCCCCACCAGGGCTCTCTGAGGAAGGCCGTGGCTGCTGCTCTGGCCCTGGAAGGAGAAACCACATTGGGTCGCAGGAAAAAGAAGAAGGAGTCCCGCCCAGAGTCTATCATCATCTACCGGTCAGAGAATGAGAAACTGGGTGAGGAGTTTGGGGAACCAGAAGGCGGAGACCAGCCTAAAGAGGAGGAGGGAGATGACTTCCTGGACTATCCTGTAGATGATGGTAAGTCTCTCTGGGGCCCCTTGCTTACAGCCATGGGAATGAAACCAAGTGAGGATCCCCCAGGAGATAGGCATTTGCTCACTGACCTGTTTTTTATTGTTGGTAACATTTCTTCTCACAATGTTGCCGTCTTCATTCAGCAAGTGGGTAGTATTTATTGAGCATTTATTATGTTCTCTTCTAGGTGATATGGAGGAGATCACCATCCATTTGGAATTCCTAGTGTAATGGATAAGACCTATTTTTACATAAATATTAGTAATACAAGCAGACTATATAATTATTTAGTACATGCAAGATAAAGAAGTAATAGTTGACTTTCATAATAAGCAGGAAAATGCAAATTTTAACAAAAATGAGTTATAGTATTCCCTCGCATGTAGTAAGGCCAAAATTGAGTAAAATATGGTAACATCAGTGTGAGGAAATGGACATACTTCCTACCTTTCAGGTGGAAGTGGAATCCACTTTAACCATTCTGTAGGGAAATTTGTCAATATTTATCAAATTCAAAACACACATACCTTGTATCTATCTATCCCATGTGCCTAAGGAGGCATGTATAAGAATATCTGTTGCTGCTAGTGAAACCATGGAGTGTCCATATGAGGTGTCATTGTGCAGCAACAGACAGATGGGGTGGATGTATTGGCTTATGTGGATCGATCTCTAAGATCAGATGCCCACAGTGAGCAAGACAAGCAACAGCCCTGCTCTCAGACAGTGTACCTTTAGTTGAGGGAAGACAGACAGTGAGCAAGTCAGCAAATGCAAGATAATTTCAGGTGGTAGTACGAGTTCCAAAGACAATAAACCACGGTGATGGGAAGGTGAGGAACTGGTGGAAGATGTGAGGGGAGAGTTTGTCGGTCATGCAAGGCCTCTCTGAGAACGTGATGTCCGAACTGACCCGAATGACGTGAAGGAGCCAACCCTGCAAGGATTTCAGGCAGATCTTTGAGAGGAGGGGAAACAGCAAGCACAAAGACTCTGCAGTGGGAGCTCCACTGGCTCATTCATGGAATGGAGTGATTTCTGTGTGGAGTTAGAGAACAGTGAGGAGGACAGTGAGAGGAGGCCAGAGAGGTAGGCAGGGGCCAGATCATGTTGCGCCTTGCAGGTCATAGTAAAGAATTTGGGATTTGTTAGAAATGCAGGAGGAAGTCAGTGGAGGACTTTTAAGCAGTGAAGAGACATCATCTCATTTATATGCCTCTGGCTTCTTACCTGATTCCAAGGGGTAAGAGTGGAAACTGATGAGACTGTTGCGCCACTGCAGCCACAATGGCACAATGTGGAAGTCTGGGCTAGGGTGTCAGTAGGAGAGAGAGCTAGAGGGGAGAGGCTGGGTTCAGAGTGCATCTTGGAGCTTGCTGATGGATCAGAGGTAGGGAGTGATGGAAAGAAAGGAGTCAAAAATGACTCCTGGGGTTTTGAGAGGAGCAACAGAGAGCATAGATGATGGTGTCATTTACTGAAATGAGGGAGTCTGAAACCATTAGGTTTGGGGGGAACAGCACAACACTTCTATCTGGGTAATCAGAGTCCCTGCCACTCTCCTGAGCCCTGCCCATTAGGTGGCTCCATTCTATCCCTCTTCCAGCCATGGGGCAAGGAGTCAGACAGGGCCTAGGGGGCATGTCAACCGAAAGCCTCCATTTCTGGACCACATTTCACATCACTAAGGACTGCAGACTTCCCTTTTCGATCTCTCCAACCTCCCTGCCAGGGCTGTTTGTTGGTAGTGGTGTGTGTCCGCGTTTGTACAGTTTGCATACGAGGGCTGGAATGTCCACAACCACATGAGGAGGACTCCTCTCAGGGAAACACAGAGATGGGAATGAGAAGGGAAGGGGAGTGGGCTGCCTGCCTTCAGTACAAAAACACACAGTATGGTCTTCACACATATTAGTGGATGCTCATAAACAATATTCTCACAGCACTTGTAAACTAGGAGCAAAATCATTATAAAGGGTATCTGTAAACTTCCTCACACCCCTTCATATCACAGAGATTGTGCCAAGATAAATGGATAAAGAACATGAAAAGCATGTTTAACCTGCTTCACAATTTTATCAGGGCCCAGAGTCTGGGGTAAGAATTCACTGGGGGAGAAATAATACCAGGGGTTCCTTTCCTGAGGGGGATGCATTCAGACCATCACTGAGCCACTGTCCCCAGGGCTGTGCCAGATACTACAAAAATGGATGCTCAGACTCAGGGGACAACACTGTGCTGAAATGTCCACTCTTGTAATCTTGACTTCACCTCCTTTATTCCCTGCAGGTATGTGGAATATGCCTTTGGACAGTCGCTATGTCACATTAACTGGGACCATCACACGGGGAAAGAAAAAGGGTCAGGTGGTGGACATCCACGTCACATTGACAGAGAAGGAGCTGCAAGAATTGACCAAGCCTCCAGAGTCAACAAGGGAAACAACACCTGAAGGCAGGAAGGCCTGCCAAATGGGAGCAGACCGCGGCCCCCATGTGCTCCTCTGGACCCTGGCCTGCCTGCCAGTGGTGTTTATCCTCTCCTTCGTTGTCTCTTTCTATTATGGCACGATCACCTGGTACAACATCTTCCTTGTGTACAATGAGGAGAGAACCTTCTGGCACAAGATCTTATGTTGCCCCTGCCTCATTCTCTTCTATCCAGTGTTCATCATGGCCATGGCCGCTTCCCTGGGCCTCTATGCTGCTGTGGTCCAGCTCTCGTGGTCCTGGGGAGCATGGTGGCAAGCTGCCCGAGACATGGAGAAAGGCTTCTGGGGCTGGCTCTGCAGCGAGCTGGGGCTGGAGGACTGTTCTCCCTACAGTATTGTGGAGCTTCTTGAATCTGACAATATCTCAGGCAACCTCTCCAACAAGGACCCCACCCAGGAAGTAGAAACTTCCACTGTCTAAACTTCAAACAACTTCCTTCCTTCTGTGGTTTCAGGAGCCTGAACATCATCTTCCAATTTCAATAATTCCTTAAATTATCTCCTTCCCTTCACAGTTCTTTTGGAAAATTCTAGTCCACACTGCTCTGTCCTACCATCTTAATGGTTCCAGGCAGTCAGGGAACAGAAAAGCAATTCATGCCAAAGCAGTCCATGCCATGGATGAACTCTTCTTCATGTGATGTCCTCAAGTGGCCATTCATCTGGGACAGGGAGTACAGCTGTGTGTCTGAAGGTGTACTGGTGCCTGGAACCCAGGGGAGTGTGTGACTAACTGTGACAGGGAGGATAAGGAGGCTTCAGGGAGACCACCAGTAAGTCCACCAATAAGATAACAGATAGGCATGGAGGGCAACATTTCGGAAGCAGGGCTTCCACAGTGTAGCAGAATGTAAAGATCTATGTATACCAGTTAGATTTTGATTTATCTGCCTATAATTAAAATCTGAAAATATCAGTGGTTTAAATAAGATGGAGATTCTTTCTCATGTAGAAGAAATCTGGAAGCAGATCATCAGGGGCCCTGATGAAGTCACTGAGGTCTCAGGCTTCTTTTATTCCCCTACCATTAGTAGAATATGGTCCTCATTGTCCTTATGTTCAGGGCTGACTATATCTCCAGCCATGACATCCGTATTTTTGATGGAATAGAGGAAAGAGCAAAAAAGAGCACCTCTTCTCTGTTTAAGGAGACTCCCAGAAGTCCCACTCAACACTTGTTATATCTCATTGTTCGGACCTTAGCCACATGACCTCAGGAGCCAAAGAGGCTGGGAAGTGTATTCTTTGGGCTGGGCAGCTATATTATAGGCTACATTTTTGGGTTCTGGTAATTTAAGAGAAAAGGGAAGAATGGCTAGTGTTGTAGGAAAGTGAGAATACTGTGAGGAAAGCCTCATGGTAGTTATTTAGATACATTCAAACCCAAACTGCAAATATACTTTTTATTTATTTATTTAGGCCTGAATCTTACACAGAGAATTTGTACATAGATACTAGCTATATATACCTTGTATGTGCTATATAGATATTAGCAACTCATGTGCTTTACAACATAATGCCATGTGGTTTCAAGTATTTTAGAAAGGGAGAGTGAATAGTTGAATACAATTTTGTAATAGAATGATGTTTTTCCTGGTGGTGAAGGTGGACTGGGTGGTGCTATTTAGTCTAATCTGAGATTAAGAGTATGAAGGGAGGGATTGCATTCGTCAAAACCCCCCAACATGGATCAGTAGCCCGAAGCACAGAGAAGACAGAGTTCACTTTTTGTTTTTTGGGGAAAACCTCACTCAGAGCTTTACCCACTCGGACCTTTCCGGAGTTTTAACAAATACAGCCTTTGCTGTGTTGAGAAGCATGTTCCTTCCTGGCCCACTGTGGAATGTAAACCAGATGAATTCAGATGAATTCTGAACTTTTTTTTTTAATTCACTCCTGAAGCCATCTTTGCAATTTCAACAAAATTGAATCGTTAGAGGTCAAGCAGATTTTAGAGGTTTGGGTTCTTATGTGGATTACAGGTGCCCATTTCTTGTTCATGTCTCAGGAAGAAGCTCTTAAAACGGCTGCTGTGAATCAAACCAGACAGGACAGGCATGCTCTCGCACAGAAGGCCAGGGGCATTTGCCCAACATATGGGAAGTCCACCTTCAGAGGAACTGTTTCTTTCTTATAACAAATATTATTCGTTTGACAAAAAAACAAAACTCTGCATTTTTGAAGGTAACCTTGGTGCTCTCTGGTGCTTTTGCACAAATAGAAATAATGAAATGAAAACAAAATAAAAATAAAATCTGATTAACATTTGCTCCCTTTGTCTGAGTTTCCAAAATTGCTCTGAATGCTAGTTTGCAGAAAAAGGGTGAGTGTGGTAGCTATCCTATACATGTATAATGGCCTGACTATGGACCCTTACGGCTTGACTCTTTCCACGTACCTTTAATTTATTTGTTTGTTCAGTACATAGATAAAAGCAACTCATGTACTTTGCAATGAAATGTTAGATATAAACAATTAGACATTAGATATAAACAGTCCATTTAGGTGGACTGTTTCCACAGATAACGTATTTACCCAAGCCTACGTTAGGAAAAGGCAACCATATTTGCACATGTATCTGGGGTTAGAGAAACCAATGGCCAAGGCCAAAAATAGTCATGATTAGGTCAAGGGTAAGGTGGTCATGTGGAATGGCAGAAGGTTGAATGGATGGTAGGTGAGGCCCAAGGGATACCTAGATGAAGTTGACATGGCCCTCGCCCCAGCGGAGCTCACCACTGAGTGGAAGAAATAGGCCTGTACATGAAAATCGTTTTGAAAGGGTTCTAATGCAAGTATGCAAACCCTAGACTAGAGGAAGAAAAACTTAGCCAAACAAATCTAAAGCAATCTGATCTTTCCTCTCAGAAAATACCTAGAGAGCCTTAAACTGGGGAGTTAAATGCCATATTTGAACATTCTGTTAGCTCATAGTTACCTCATCTTCATGGTGAACATCAAGGAGGAGGACTGTTTTCTACTTGCTGTGCAGCCATCACATGCTGACTAGGTAAACCATGTCTGATTTAGGATGATGGAAGCCACTAGTTGGGGAACCAGAAGGCGGAGACCAGCCTAAAGAGGAGGAGAGAGATGACTTCCTGGACTATCCTGCAGATGATGGTATGCCCTCAGTTGGCCAAGATCCATGTGCTGGTTGTTGCAAGCCCTCCCCCACCCCCCGCCTTGTCCTGAGGAACCCGAGGCTCAGGGGAGGCCTGTCTGCATGTTGCTGCACTCTCCTGGGGGAGGGGCAGTGGGGTCACCGTGTAGCTGCTTCTCTTATCCTTCTCGTGCAAACTGTCTTGGTCTCTGAGGTACAGGAGGGGAGGGCTTTGGTCTCATCACCATGTCTCACCACCATGTTCTAGGATTCTCTCAGTGGTGTCTTCTTCTTGAATAGATGTTAGTTGTTCTTATGAGGGGGAGAGAAGTCAGAAATAACTTATATTACCATCTTGGTGACATCACGCTTCTCTTTCTTGTTCTTTAGTATTTATCCTATAAAGGCTTCCTGCATTCTACCCCACGTTGCAGTTCTCCAAATGGAAAGTATCCACTTCATGAAGTCTTAAATGAATTTGTACCACGTAAATTGTCTTCTTTAATAATTTTTAACAAGCCTTTTACATTTTAAATGGGATTTTTAAATAGTACATATCACATAGAACATAGTACATCATTGTTCAGATCTTTCTGGGATATAAATCTTTGTCTTATATCTGTACCCTACTAAGATTTCTTTTCTTTTTATTATTTATTGTTTTTTTTTTAATTTTTTATTAAGGTATTATTGATATACACTCTTATGAAGGTTTCACATGAAAAAACAATGTGGTGACTACTTTTACCCATATTATCAAGTCCCCACCCATACCCCAATGCAGTCACTGTCCATCAATGTAGTAAGATGCCACAGATTCACTGTTTGCCTTCTCTGTGCTACACTGTTTCCTCATGATCCCCCATACCATGTGTACTAAACATAATACCCCTCAATCCCCTTCTCCCACCCTCCCCACCTGCCCACCCACACCCCTCCCCTTTGGTAACCACTAGTCCCTTCTTGCAGTCTCCAAGTCTGCTGCTATTTTGTTCCTTCAGTTTTGCTTCATTATTATACTCCACAAATGGGGGAAATCATTTGGCACTTGTCTTTCTCCACCTGGCTTATTTCACTGAGCATAATATCCTCCAGCTACATATATGTTGATGCAAATGGTAGGATTTGTTTCTTTCTTATGGCTGAATAGTATTCCATTGTGTATATGTACCACCTCTTCTTTATCCATTCATCTACTGATGGACACTTAGGTTGCTTCCATATCTTGGTTATTGTAAATAGTACTGCGATAAACATAGGAGTGCATATGTCTTTTTGAATCTGAGAATTTGTATTCTTTCAGTAAATTCCAAGGAGTGGGATTCCCAGGTCAAATGGTATTTCTATTTTTAGTTTTTTTGAGGAACCTCCATATTGCTTTCCACAATGGTTGAACTAGCATACATTCCCACCAGCAGTGTAGGAGGGTTCCCCTTTCTCCACATCCTTGCCAGCATTTCTTGTTCTTAGTCTTTTGGATGCTGGCCATCCTTACTGGTGTGAGGTGATATCTCATTGTGGTTTTAATTTGCATTTCCCTGATGATTAGTGATGTGGAGCATCTTTTCATGTGTCTGTTGGGCCATATGAATTTCTTCTTTGGAGAATTGTCTCTTAATATCCTCTGCCCATTTTTTAATCAGGTTATTTGCTTTTTGGGTGCTGAGGTATGTGAGTTCTTTATATATTTTGGATGTTAACCCCTTGTCGGATATGTCATTTACAAATATACTCTCCAATACTGAAGGATGCCTTTTTGTTCTGTTGATGGTGTCCTTTACCATACAGAAGCTTTTTAGTTTGATGTAGTCCCATGTGTTCATTTTGCTTTTGTTTCCCTTGCTCAAGGAGATGCATTCAGGAAGAAGTTGCTCATGCTTATATTCAGGAGATTTTTGCCTATGTTGTCTTCTAAGAGTTTTATGGTTTCATGACTTACATTCAGGTCTTTGATCCATTTCAAATTTACTTTTGTGTATGGGGTTAAACAATATTCCAGTTTCATTCTCTTGCATGTAACTGTCCAGTTTTGCTAACACTAGCTGTTGAAGAGGCTGTCATTTCCCCATTGTATGTCCATGGTTCCTTTATCATATATTAATTGACCATATATGGTTGGGTTTATATTAGGGCTCTCTAGTCTGTTCCATTGGTCTATGTTCTTGTGCCAGTACCAAATTGTCTTGAGTACTGTGGCTTTGTAGTAGAGCTTGAAGTTGGGGAGCCTAATCCCCCAAGCGTTATTCTTCCTCCTCAGGATTGCTTTGGCTATGTGGGGTCTTTTGTGGTTCCATATGAATTTTAGAATGATTTTCTCTAGTTCATTGAAAAATGATGTTGGCATTTTGATAGGAATTGCATTGAATCTGTAGATTGCTTTAGGCAGGATGGCCATTTTAACAATATTAATTCTTCCTATCCATGAGCACAGGATGTGTTTCCATTTATTGGTATCTTCTTTAATTTATCTCATGAGTGTCTTGTAGTTTTCAGAGTATAGGTCTTTCACTTTCTTGGTTGGGTTTATTCCTAGGTATTTTATTCTTTTTGATGTGATTGTGAGTGGATTTGTTTTCCTGATTTCTCTTTCTGCTAGTTCATTATTAGTATATAGGAATGCCACAGATTTCTGCGTATTAATTTCATATCCTGCAACTTTGCTGAATTCAGATATTAGATCTAGTAGTTTTGGAGTGGATTCTTTAGGGTTTTTTATGTACAATATGTCATCTTCAAACAGGGACAGTTTAACTTCTTCCTTGCCAATCTGAATGCCTTTTATTTCTTTGTGTTGTCTGATTGCTGTGGCTAGGACCTCCAGTACTATGTTGAATAGAAGTGGGGAGAGTGGGCATCCTTGTCTTGTTCCCAATCTTGAATGAAAAGCTTTCAGCTTCTGGCTGTTAAGTATAATGTTGGCTGTGGGTTTATCATATATGGCCTTTATTATGTTGAGATACTTGACCTCTATATCCATTTTGTAGAGAGATTTTATCATGAATGGGTGTTGAATTTCATCAAATGCTTTTTCAGCATCTATGGAGAGGGTCATGTGGTTTTTGTCCTTCTTTTTGTTGATGTGGTGGATGATGATGATGGATTTTCGAGTATTGTACCATCCTTGCATCCCTGGAATAAATCCTACTTGATCATGATGGATGATCCTTTGCTAATATTTTGTTGAGTATTTTTGCATCTATGTCCATCAGGGATATTGGTCTGTAATTTTCTTTTTTTGTGGTGTCTTGGTTTTGGTATTACAATGATGCTGGTCTCATAGAATGAGTTTGGAAGTACTCCCTCTTCTTCTACTCTTTGGAAAACTTTAAGGAGGATGGGTATTAGGTCTTCACTAAATGTTTGATAAAATTCAGTGGTAAACATTTGCAACAACATGGATGGAGTTAGAGGGTATTATGCTCAGTGAAATAAGCCAAGCCGAAAAAGACAAGTATCAAATGATTTCACTCATATGTGGAGTATAAGAACAAAGAAAAAAACTGAAGGAACAAAACAGCAGCAGACTCACAGAACCCAAGAATGGACTAACAGTTACCAAAGGGAAAGGGACTGGGGAAGATGGGTGGGAAGGGAGGGATAAGAGGGTATAAGGGGTATAACGATTAGCAGACGTAAGGTAGCGGGGGCATGGGGAGGGCTATACAACTCAAAGACAAGTAGTGACTCTATAGCATCTCACTACGCTGATGGACAGTGACTGTAATGGGGTTGGTGGGGGGGACCTGATGAAGGGGGTAGTTTAATCACCATAATATTGCACATGTAACTGTAGGTTAATGATACCAAAATAAATTGTATATAAAAAAAAATAAATAAGAAAGCATAAAAAAACAAAAAAACAAAAAAAACAATGGGCTGGAATGATACACAGCCCCTCAAACTGGGTAGGGCAATGGAGAGAACACAAGAGGGCTTCAGCTGGTATTTGTAATGTTTTGTTCCTTACAATTAAAAAATTCAGTAGAGTTAAATGTTAAATCAGGATATTAGGGGTTCATACTCATGAGTTATAAAGTATGGTGCATTTTTTTTATGTGCTTGAAATATTTCTTGATAATTTTTTTTAAGACACCCTTCCTTTTTAAGTAGCTAAAACTGTGGTATGGGCATTTTGTTTTTAATCATAGAGAGGGTATTTCTGTGTTTACCTGAATAATCAATGCTTTCTTGGAAGAAAAAAAAAATTCAGTGGTAAAGCCATCTGGTCCAGCGGTTTTTTTCTTGGGTAGTTTTTTGATTACCAATTCAATTTCCTTGCTGGTAATTGATCTGTTGAGATAATCTGTTTCTTTCTGCGTTAGCCTTGGAAGGTTGTACTTTTCTAGAAAGCTGTCCATTTCTTCTAGGTTATCCAGTTCATTGGCATATAATTTTTCATAGTATTCTCTAATAAATCTTTGTATTTCTGTGGTGTCCGTTGTGATTTTTCCTTTCTCATTTCTGATTATGTTTATGTGTGTAGACTCTCTTTTTTTTTTATAAGTCTGGCTCGGGGTTTATCTATTTTGTTTATTTTCTTGAAGATCCAGCTCCTGCTTTCAGTGATTCTTTCTATTGTTTTATGCTTGCTGATTTTATTTATTTATGCTCTAATCTTTATTATGTCCCTCCTTCTATTGACTTTGCGCCTCATTTGTTCTTATTTTTCTAATTTCATTAATTGTGAGTTTAGACTGTTCATATGGGATTGTTCTTTCCTGACGTGGGCCTGTGTTGCAATATACTTTCCTCTTAGCACGGCCTTCGCTGCATCCCATAGATTTGGTGGTGTGGAATTATTGCTGTCATTTGTCTCCATATATTGCTTGATTTCTGTTTTTATTTGGTCATTGATCCATTGGTTATTTAGGAGCATGTTGTGAAGCCTCCATGTGTTTGTGGGATTTTTCATTTTCTTTGCATAATTTATTTCTAGTTTCATACCTTTGTGGTCTGAGAAACTGGTTGGTACAATTTAAACCTTTTAAATTTTACCGAGGCTCTTTTTGTGGCCTAGGATATGATCTATTCTTGAAAATGCTCCATGTGCACTTGAGAAGAATGTATATTCTGCTGCTTTTGGGTGTTGAGTTCTGTAGATGTCTGTTAGGTCCATCTGTTCTAATGTGTTGTTCAGTGTTTCTGCCTCCTTAGTTATTTTCTGTCTGGTTGATCTGTCCTTTGGAGTGAGTGGAGTGTTGAAGTGTCCTAGAATGAATGCATTGCATTCTATTTCCCCTTTTAATTCTGTTAATATTTGTTTCACATATGTAGGTGATCCTGTGTTGGGTGCATAGATATTTATAATGGTTATATCTTCTTGTTGGATTGACCCCTTTATCATTATGTAATGTCCTTTTTTGTCTCTTGTGACTTTCTTTGTCTTGAAGTCTATTTTGTCTGATACAGTACTGCAACTCCTGCTTTTTTCTCCCTATTAGTTGCATGAAATATCTTTTTCTATCCCTTCACTTTTAGTCTGTGTATGTCTTTGGGTTAAAAGTGAGTCTCTTGTAGGCAGCATATAGATGGGTCTTGCTTTTTTATCCATTCAGTGACTCCATGTCTTTTGATTGGTGCATTCAGACTATTTACATATAGAGTGATTATCAATAGGTCTGTACTTATTGGCATTGCAGGCTTTAGATTCGTGGTTACAAAAAGGTTGAAGGTTAACTTCCTTTCTATCTAAGAGTCTAACTTAACTCATTTAATATGCTATTACAAACACAGTCTAAAGGTTCTTTTTTTCTCCTCCTTTTCTTCCTCCTCCATTCTTTATATATTAGGTATCATATTCTGTACTGTTTGTCTATCCCTTGGTTGACTTTGGGGATAGTTGATTTAATTTTGCATTTGCTTAGTAACTAGCTGTTCTACTTTCTTTACTGTGGTTTTATTACCCCCGGTGACAGCTATTAAACCTTAGGAACACTTCCATCTATAGCAGTCCCTCCAAAATACACTGTAGAGACAGTTTGTGGGAGGTAAATTCTCTCAGCTTTTGCTTATCTGGGAATTGTTTAATCCCTCCTTCTAATTTAAATGATATTCTTGTCGGATAAAGTAATGGTTCAAGGCCATTCTGCTTCATTGCATTAAATACATCATGTCACTCCATTCTGGCCTGTAAGGTTTCTGCTGAGAAGTCTGATGATAGCCTGATGGGCTTTCCTTTGTATGTGATCTTATTTCTCTCTCTGGCTGCTTTTAATAGTCTGTCCTTATCCTTGATCTTTGCCATTTTAATTACTATATGTCTTGATGTAGTCTTCCTTGGGTCCCTTGTGTTGGGAGATCTGTGCACCTCCCTGGCCTGAGAGACTATCTCCTCCCCCAGATTGGGCAAGTTTTCAGCAATCACCTCCTCAAAGACACTTTCTATCCCTTTTTCTCTCTCTTCTTTTTCTGGTACCCCTATAATGTGAATATTGTTCCATTTGGATTGGTCACACAGTTCTCTCAATATTCTTTCATTCTTAGAGATCCTTCTTTCTCTCTGTGCCTCAGCTTTTTTGTATTCCTCTTCTTTAATTTCTATTTCATTTATCGTCTCCTCCACCATATCTAATCTGCTTTTAAAACCTTCCATTGTATGTTCCATTTCCGATACTGTGTTCCGTAGTGATTGGATCTCCGACTGGAACTCATCCCTGAGTTCCTGAATATTTTTCTGTACCTCCATGAGCATGTTAATGATTTTTATTTTGAAATCCCTTTCAGGCACAATTCATGAGGTCGATTTCATTTGAATTTTTCTCAGAGGAATTCGTAACTTACTTTTGAAACAGGTGCCTTTGGCCTTTCATATTTGTATATGGCGCCCTCTAGTGCCCAGACGCTCTACTCTCTGGAGCTGCTCAGCCCCTGAAGCAATCAATGTCTGGGGTTGCAGGGGAGTGGTATTGGTGCCTGGGTGGAGGAAAGAGCTGTTTCCTGCTTCCTGGCTGCTATGCCAGTCTCCACTGCCAGAACCAGTGGCCTGAGCATACAGGTATAAGCCACTGTGCTTTGCGTTTGTAGCTGCTGTAGACGGGGCTTCCCTCTGGCTGGCCTAATGCCAGGGTAGGGTTTGCCAGTTTGCGAACCAGTTGGTGCTGGCCGGGAGAAAGTCTCCGTAGGCTGTGTATCATGGAGGGGGTCCTTGGAGCTCTGTAGTCAGCCAGGGTGCTGGAGCACCTGAAGATCGTGAAAGTTCCCAACCTGCTGGGCAGAGTGCACCCAGACAATTTTGTCTACATGTCCTTTCTCCTGAGCAGTTAGCTCTGTGCAATCTTTGCCCCTTTATCAGCCCTCTTGCTGTTAGGAAGTCTCTCAGACTGCCCACCTTTCTTTTGACCCAGAGCAGCCAGATATGGATCCCTGCTTTCCACAAGCGGCTGGTATCTCACTCTCTCCAGGAATTCTGCCTCTCTTAGCTTTCCAACCCCCTACTTGTGAGAGTACCATGAAAACACCATGAAATGTAGGTTTTTGCTCCCAGATCAGATCTCTGCAGTTAGATATTCAGCAGTCCCAGGCCTCCACTCCCTCCCTGCTCTGTTTCTCTTCTTCCCGTGGGGTGAGGTGGGGTGAGGGAAGGGCTTGGTTCGTGCCAGGCCACGGTTTTGGTAGTTACCCTGCTCCGTGAGGTTTATTCTTTTCTCCAGGTGTATGCAGTTTGGCGCAGTCCTCTTTCCTGTTCCTCTTTCAGGATTAGTTGTATTAATTACATTTTCATATTACATGCGGTTTTAGGAGGAAGACTCTGTCTCACCTGTCATACCGCCATCTTTAATCCTCCACCCTGCTAAGATTTTTAACTAATTTTCACAACTGCCCATATAACCATTGTTATACATCTATCAGAACGCAAAGTCTGCCCATCTTTATTTTGTATAGTGCTCATGGATTCTTCACTATGGAGCTCACTCTTAGAGTGATATCAAACTCAAACACATTCCAGCAACTTAAATTGTAATTTCAAATTAAATAAAATCTTTTACTTGCCTATATCAACTACTTTAAAGGTATGCATTGCCTACTCTACAACAACAGTTTAAAATATCCCTATTGTTTCAGTTATCTCTTGCTTTGTTAACACATAAAACTTAGTGGCTTAAAATAACAATAATTTATTTGCTCATAATTCTGCAATTTGGGTAGAACTTGGTGAACACAGGTGGTCTCTTGTCAGTGTTTCTAATGGTGGGACAGCTCCTCTACTCCCAAGAGGGCTTCATCTGCATGGCTGCCAAATTGGTGCTGGCTGTCATCCAGGTGCATCCCTGGGGCTCTTGGTGCTCAGTGCCTGTATTAGTTTGCTAGGGCTGCTGTAACAAAATACTAAAGACTGGGTGGCCTACACAACAGAAATTTGTTTTCTCAGAGTTCTGTAGACTGGAAGTCTGAGATCAGGGTGCCAGCATGGTTGGGTTGATCATGTTGAAAGCTTTCCACTTGTATTCATATGACCTATTCTTTGTGCAAATGGGGGTGGGAGGTAAAGTGTACAATCTCTCCAGTGTGTCTTCTTATGACTGCACTAATCCCATCATGAAGCCTCCACCCTCATGACCTCATCTAACCCTTATTACTTCCCAAAGGTCCCACTGTTGCCAGGGTTCTTGTTTACGCAGTTGAAGAATGAACTTAGCAAACAGTCAAGGTAGGAGAGCCAGGGAGAGGCTTTTATTTAGAGATACAGTGGGAGTATAGAGCTCCTGGCTCATGCCAGGAGGGGACAAGAGAGTCTATAGTGGTGCATTCTCTAGGGGATTTATAGGCAGTTGAGAGACAAAGAGCTAGGGATGCAGTCCCACCAAATGGTCTCTAAATGTTTATCTTTGAAGAGACACTAAGTTTATTATCAGTTTTCTGGACTATTTTGCAGAGTTAACATAAGAAATGTACTGCTTTGATTCTTTCCCAGAATAGCAGTTTCCTGGTTTGAGAGCATATCAGTCAAGGCTGCCTGTCCTGCTCTCAAGGTGGGCTGAATTACTGTCTGTTTGCTAAATAGTAAGTTAAGAATCTTATTGCTTAACTTCTTGGGTGTTAAAATGCAATCTTATCTTTAAGATGGAATCCTTCCTACCCTTCATTATGTTGTTTACGGCTGGGCCTGCTTGCTGTATTAATTGCCCAGGTTATATATTACTTGATTAGGGGCTGGAGGAGGAAAAGCAGCATCTGGGCAAAGTTAGAGATAAACTGAGCCTTTTAGCAGGCTAAAGTAAATTTTACAATAGCCTCATTTAATTGACACAAACAAGACATGCGCTATGCTGAGGCATTTTCTTATTTGGGGGATGTTCAAACATTCCAGGCCAAGTTATTCCTGGCTTTTTAGTTTTAACTAATCTTCACTGAAGAATGCTTATATCCTAGTTTGACATTTTACTTTAGAGAATTAATGTGATGCTGACTTTGCTTAATTGTTTAATATGGAATTTTGGCAGGGGTCTTTTTCCAGAGGCCCTCACCCTACTCTGACTACACCCATGGTCCCTGTCTCACCATCTCCAAATACCATCACATTGGGGGGTAGGACTTTAACATATAAATTTGGGGGAAGGGGGACACAAACATTAGGCCCAAACAGTGCTCCTCCATGTAGCTAGATTGGGCTTTAGTAGCATGGTAGTTTTCTAGTAGTCAGTCTTTACACAGGGCATTTGACTTCGACCAGAGGGCAAAAACCAAATGTGCCAGGCATTCTGAAGGCTTTGGCCCAGAGTTGGCCCAGAGTCACTTCTGTCACATTGTCAAATTTTCTGTAAGCAGATTTTGAGGCCAGCCCAGATTCAAGGGGAAAGGACTGCATAAGGATCTGAATGCTGGGAGGCACGACTCAAGTGGGCATTCTTTTGTTATCCCATCAATTTCTCTCATATAAGACAGTGGCTTCCATGTATATTTTTCTGTCCAAAATGTCTTTTCTCTCCTACTAGCAATATCTTGCCAATGGGTTTCAGCCCTGGGCAAGTTCACTATGAATTCAGTGACACCAAGGAATGACAATGTAACATTCTTGGGGTGAAAGGGTTTATACCCAACTTTATTCCCACAGCGGCAGGTCAATCACTAGAATCCTGTCCACTCACAGGGAGTCTGCATGCAGCAAGCCGGTCTCTGTCTCTGGGCCTTTCTGCCCCCACAGTTGTCTCAGTCTCTGTCCTTGGTGCTGCCACCACTCCAGTCTAGTCTCTGCTCTCCTGCAGCCTTACAGCCCTTGCAGGCAGGCCACAGTGCCACCCAGAGTACTGGGCGGAGCTCTTTATATAGTGTCAATAGCAACCTATTGCCCACACGTGAGCTGACTAGGGTTAGGTGAGAAACCTGGCCACAGGAACCTTCACTTTATCCACACCCCTCAACCTCTTATCTTCCCTTATTCTACCCAATTCTGTATCCTACAAATCTAAACATCTGTATCCTACAAATCTAAACATCCTAAACTGACAGAGAGAAATGGAACTAACAAAGCTAGAATCCTTTTGTTGTGGAGGGAGAAGACAGTAGCAATAAGTTTGCCCCTTCCTGCTTGATTACTGGAGGACTTTGCCAGGGGAAACAGTACTTTAAGTCCACAGTCCAAGACTGCCTCGCTGCGTGTAGTAGATGATTCTCAAGACTTCAATCAGGACAGCTGAGATGCAAACAAGCACAGGAAGTAGACTCTTATTTCTCCCAGGAAGATGTTTGGGTGTGAGAGGAAAAGGGGCAAAGGGGAGAGAAAAGAAAAGAGAGAGGAAGAGAAAAAAGAAAGGAAGACTACATGAAAGAAAATTATGGACATAATGCATGCACATTTCCTTCACTAGGGAGAGTCTCCAGGAATTCTATCTCTGTGCCATATAAAAACTTTTTTAAAATAATATTTGAGATTTAAAAGAACTCCTTGAATTTGAATCAGAGACTTGGAGAACCTCCTGGGCTCTGTGAACACAGTCTGAAAATGTCTGACTTTCTTGGCTTCAGTGTATTTGTAACTTTTGCTCCCTCAAGTCCCCTCCCTCCTCATGGGCTCTCTACATGTTTTTCAGTTTTAGTTCCTGTTTTTCCCAGGTCTAATTTTCAAGAGGGAGAGAATGTGGTTGTATTTAATGTCAGGTTTGCAGATACTTGGCAGGTTGCTAGACCCTTTGTATAGCTGTTTCTGGGCAAGGTTCAGCATAGGCCTGCCTCCCTCAAAGGGGCAGAAGCTGCAAGGCTGGACACTTTCCTTTGAAATGGGATGGTGAGCAGGTCAGGTTCTGTGATTGATAGCTGCCAATTCTAGAACATCTCTCTAGATTCATTTTCTGAAGTAAACCTAGCCTCCCCCCTTCCAAACTACAGTTGACACTTGAACAAGGGTTTGAATTGTGTAGGTTTGCTTATACTAGGATTTTTTTTTTTCAATAAATATATTGGAAAACATTTTGGAGATTTGCAATGATTTGAAAAAAACATTTTTCTTTTCTTTAGCTTACTTTATTGTAACAATACAGTATATATAATACATATACACACAAAATACGCTTTAATTGACTGTTTATGTTATTCATAACCCTTCCAGTCAACAGTAGGATAACTGTAGCTAAGTTTTGGGGGAGTCAAGTGTGCAGATTTTTCCCTGCTGTTCAAGGGTCAACTGTATTGGTAAACCCTTAGCAGATGCTATTTCATGCCTCCAGGCCTTTGTACATCCCATTTCCTCTGCAAAGAAGCGAGCCCTTCTTACGTTTGATTGACTGGAAGACTCTTCCTTCAGGAGTTGGTTCTAAAGTCATGAAATTGTAAGAGGAAAACTAAATTCAGTCTCTAAAATTTAAGACTAAAATTCACTTGAAAATAAAGTCAAGTAGACCACAAAACCTTTAACATTAACAGGTGGAAGTTTCTTTTCTTCTCCGTCTTTTCTCAGTCTCAGGGGCAGAGTTAACACAGAATGCTGATTTTGCAGAACCCAAGCCATACTGTCCGAGGGTACTGAGGAGGAACCAATAAAAACAAAAAGCAGTTGAATTGGCAAATGAATGTCTGCTTGGATCCTTGCAAGTTGCCAGTCTATGCGTCTGTGGTCCTGAAAACCACAGACTCTTCCCACGATTTCCCCTTTAAAAGCCTTAACTGTGCTTCAGGAGGACCATGGTTCTTTAAGGCATGAGCTTGCCACTTCCTCATTTGCTAGCAAATTAATAAACCATTCCTTTTCTTTCCTCAAAACTTGGTTATTATGTTTTGTGATTTGACTTCAGTGACCAGGACCCGTTTTTAGTAACATGTCAGTCTTTCATCCTCCTTTTTAAAATAAACAGATTTTTGGACAAGTGACTCTGGATTCACACTCACAGCCAAGGAAATCTAACTCCAAAGCCCTGACACAAAACGCTATAAGTGTTACTCTGAAAAGAAAGTGAAATCTTTCGCCAAGAGATTCTTATTACCTAATTCTACACGCGGCACCTCAAAGACGCCCAGCCCTCCCGCACCGGGGCACCGAGAATCTACGCATGCTCAGAGCGTGGCGCGCAGTTTCCCCGCCCCTTCCAGGCTCCGCGGAAGCAGTTCTTCCCACGACCCACGGGCTCGCAGTCCCCCGGAACTGTGTTGCTCCTTGCAGGTTTCGGCCGAGAAGAGGCGACCAAGGCGCCTGAGTGTAGGGCAACATGGCTCAGTCCGGGAATAAGGTAGAGAGAACGCCTGGCTTGGGCCCTGCGGGTGCCGGGAATCCGGGGGCTGTGGTTCAGGAGCAGGAATTAGGAGATCAGGGCAGGGCCAAGGACTGAGGAAAGCGGGGAGGTCACGGCGGGCCATAGGGCTCTTCATGGGCTGGAGCAGGCGTGCTGAGTCTGAGGGATGCGCTGCGGAAAAAGCTGGGGATCTGGAGTCTGAAGACCCGAATTGGAGCCTTGCCCACTCCCGACCCTCTGTGTCTCCCGCCTCCTCTGCCTTCCCATCCTTTCACTTCCGCTCCACCCATCCTCATCTCACTTCCCTCCACACTTCGCCTTCCCTCCCTGCGCAGCCACCCTTTAACCGCTCTTATTCCACTACTTCTGAGCCTGGCTTTTTTTTTTTTTTTTTTGATGTACATGAGAATGGAGTGATACGCACCCATCCCACGGACTTGTAAAACTTAAGAGAGGGACTTTGAGTAAAATAACTTGAAATGTAAAATGTCATATTATTGCCTCTGTAATCTAATATCTCGCATTTATTGAAAACTTACTCTGTGCGAGGCATTTATCTAAACGTTCCTATGTCAATCGTCACAACAAGCCCAGAAGGTGAAAACAGTTATCCCCAATCTACAGGTGAGAAAACGCAGACATAAAGTGATTAGCCCAGGTTCACCCAGTCCATTAAGGGTGGAACTCGAAGACTTTCTGGTTTCAGAGCCCTGGAAAAGGTCTGTTGCTAGGAGTATACGACCGTCAGTGTCCCGGATGAATGACATATTAGGGTAAATTAAAAAAAAAATTTTTTTCTTTTCAGTGTACATGGAGAGTGCTAGTTGTTTCCACTAGAGGGAGGTGTTTTCCAGAGTTCGTCCATCTATCCATCCATCTCTAGGCCCTTTACTCGGCATCTGGTATACAGGATGGAATTGGAGCAGCTGATTCCTAGTTCCCTTACCTCCCCCGTGGGAAAAGTTGATTAAAACAATTATGACCATATGAAGCCACTCACCTCCTTTGTTCCTCCTCTTTCACCTGCTGAAAACTGCAGCTCTAGGGAAGCAACTGTTTATGGCAGGTGGACTTGGAGCAAGATTCTAACAACCTACGTGTATTGCTTTGGTGTATAAATGAAGAGCTGCTATGCTGCCTGCTTTCTTTCCTGGTTACTGCTGCCAGAGAGGAACTTGAAGTAATACATAGGCCATTCTTCTTCCCGACAAAAAGGTCCATGTTGTGAAACCCTGTGATGCCATTTTTTTTCAATACCTGATTCCTAGCCAAAGACCTTTAGTCCTCTGACCCAGAGTTTCCTGGTTTAAAAGTAGTCTTTACACACATGTATTTGATAAGTGCAGCAATGTATTTTGGGACTCTTACATTTTTTTAAGATTCTTATGCTCGGGGCACTGAAACTAAGGTGGCTTGCCAATGGGTTTCAGTCCCCGGGCAACTTCACTATGGATTCAGTGTGACCAAAGAAAATGAGAGTAAAACGTTCTTGGGGTGAAAGGGTTATACCCAACTTTATTTCTACAGTGGCAGGTCAATCACTAAAATCCTGTTCACTCAGAGCAACCCTGCATGCAGCAAGCCGGTCTCTGCCTCTGGGCTCCTCTGTCTGCACAGTTGTCCCGCACAGCTGTCCTCTGGGCCTCTGTCCTTGGCGCTGCCACCACTCCAGCCTCTGCTGTGCTCTCCTGCAGCACTGCAGCCGTGCTATCGCACAGAGCACTGGGCGGAGCTCTTTATATAGAGTCAATAGCAACGTATTGCCCACACGTGTGTAGTGAGCTAGCCAGCCAGGGGGAGGCAAGAATCCTGGCCACAGGACCTTTCATTTTATCCACATACGGGGTGTAGATTTTGTACTCAAAGGAAATTTGTAGTTTATTACCAACATTTTTTCCAAGCATGCTATCTTTACTCCAGAAATCTCTTAATTTTAGTGCATTATGTTCAGTGTTTTGTAAACTAGGAAAATACTTACTCTCTATTTTCCATGTGTTGCCTGAGGTATGACCAAATTTAGAAAGCATCTATAACTCCCCTGATAGGAACTCATCCAGGTTTTTCAAACATTTTGGGGCCCAGGAGATCACTGCTTCAGAAAACAGTGGTTATTTTTTATTGTTATTTTTTCGGTTATGCGGAGTCAACTAATTTCCCTGTAACTTTCATCTGGTAATCCTATTATCTTTTTGTAATAGCTGTCCAATATTTGGGAGGCACTATCATGTTACCCTAAGTCGTCTCTCAGGTGGCTCCAATATTCAATTTTTTCAAACTGTTTCTCACATCACAGATACCCCAGATCCTTCTCTAACCTGCTCGTTTCACGTTCAGTTGTAGTCTTATAAGATGTGATGCTCGGAACTGCTCACAGTTTATCAAATGTGGCCTGATCAGTACAAAGCACAGGTGAGACTATCAGTCAGTGTCAAGGAATGTTAACTCTGGGCAAGACCGGAGATCTCATCTAGTCTGTCAACTGCTTCCTGCCTCTGTGACTTAACAGGGAAGTTAAGTGACATTCCCAAGGACTCAGAGTTAGTTGGTAATAAAGATGGGGCTGGATCTCAGGTCCCCAGATTGGTAATCTGGTCTTTTTTCATCATAAGGCCTTTCCTTTACTTCCTTGAGTTCAATACACTATTGATAACAGCCTAAAATATTTTGGAAGATAGAATGAGATAGGTGAGGGGGAAAGTAATGCTGTAGCCATGCAATACTGGTGACTTGTTTTATAATCCACCCTGACATTGCGAGATGCTATTTGTTCACTCAGTTAAATTTCCGATGCCAAGTACAGAACTTTACATGTAACCATTTACATTAGTTTCCCCTATTTCCTACATACATGGTTGATAATACCTAATGACTTTGTCTTTATTTGTGGTTCCTTTTATGTGTCACTCCCCTTGTTCACATGAATGACTCCTACTCATTCGTCAAAACTCACCCAGGGAGAGGATCCAGAAAGCCTTTTCTGCCTCCTTATCTCTCCTCTAGCTCCTCCACCAGTCTTGTTCAGATGCTCCTCCTGTGTGCTCTCTTGGTGCCTATTGCACACCTGTCCTGGAATATTCTGGTATTATTTGTTTGTGTGTCTTTGTCCCCTAGTAGAGTAGATTTGGTGTCTTAGTCTTCATTTTTGATCTCCAGTTGACAAACTGATTCAATGGTTGGGGTGTATCATTTTAGCATATATAGATTGTTGTAGCAGTCACCTGTTGCCACAAAAATGCTTCGTAACAGACTACACCCCAAATCAGGGGCTTACAACAAAAGCATTTATTCTCATGCTTTTGGGTCTGCAGATCAACTGCAGTTTGTCTGATGTATTTTGGGGTCGGTTGGGCTGGACTTAGTTCTAGCTTGGAGGTTGTTTTCAGATCTGGGTTTATTTTGGGGCTCAGGCCCAAGGAGCAGCAGCTGCCTGGAATGCGCTCCTGTCCTGACTTTCAAGCTTTTTGGACAATACTAGGTCTAAAGTTTCTCCATGGTGAAAGCTTATGTGTCTTAAATACCTTCTCTAAGTAGAAAACTTCCCCTCTCTTTATCATGCATCCCCTAAGTATCAGCACAGATTCTGTGGGTGAAATAAGCAGAGGACATACCTCTTTTCTTTCTTTTTTTTATGACCATAATTAACATTGTCTTAAACAGTCTTTGGGACTTTGTTTTAGGCAGCTGTTGTGCTGTGTATGGATGTGGGCTTTGCCATGAGTAACTCTCTTCCTGGTGAGGAATCCCCATTTGAATTAGCAAAGAAGGTGATGGTCATGTTTTTGCAGCGACAGGTAAGTTTCAGATTGGTCTTGAGCTTGTAACTCATGTTTTAGCTGCTTGTTGTCTTCACTTGGTAATGCACGATACCCTCCTGTTTAAAATGTCCAGCCTGTGTTTTTGAGATTCGGAGGAGTCTCTTACATAATACTCACAAGTAAATTCAACTACCACTAGTGCCTGACATTTTTTTCTTCCCTTGTTTTGGTCCCTCCACTGGGTATTACAGTTTTTATCAGAAAAAAGGGCAATGTAAAGTAACGTTTAAAGGTACAGTCTCCAGAGCCAGGTGGCCATTTAACTAAGCTTGTGATCTTGAACTTCAACTGCTTTATGCCTATTCAGTTACCTTTTGCTGGTAATAGACTATCCCAGAACTTAATGTCTTAAGTGACGTTTTTAATCATCTCTAGCTCAGTTGGGTCATTTTCTCCTGAGGCCTCCTGTACAGATACACTTAGATGGTGGCTGGGGCTGAGTCATCTGAATGCTAAACTGGCCTAGACGTCCCAAGATGGCTCAATCCCATGGCTGGTAGCTACAAGCTCCGTTGGGGTTGTCCCTCAGAACCCTTACATGCAGTCTTCTCCATGTAGCTTGGGATTCTCATGATATAGCAGCGGGTTCTAAGAAGGAATGTCCCAAGAGTGGATACATTAAGAGACCTGCCCATATGGCTTTTTATGACCCAGCTTTAGAAAGTTATTTCTGCTGCTAATAGTCAAGCAAGTCTCTAAAGGTCAGCTCACACCCACAGGGTTGTGGGTGCGGGGCATATGAATTAGACTACTCTGTTGATTTCTGCCCCTCCTACCTGGCATCACTGCTACTTTTGCTCAGGCCATGAAGTTGTGTTGCTTTCTCTGGGTACTGCTGCTCCTTTGGGACACCTCTGCTCTTTCTTCTAAGTGTTGCCCTTTCCACTGGGCACAGTTACCTCCCTCTGTCATCCTAGATCTTAACAAATCCTGATACCCTGGAGTTCTTAATATGTCCACAGAGAAGAGAATACCTCTAACCCTCTTGATAGTTATAGTAATTTGTGCTGGTTGTAGTCAAGCAGTGCTGCTGTGCCCCAAGGTAGTATAGAATTTTTTTTTTAAGAGAAATAGGGCTTGCAGTTCTTATTTTTGGCTGTGCCTCTTCCGTGGGACTCTGAGTGAGTGTGGAAGGCGGGAGACAAACCCCGTGCCAGTCTCATTCTGCGCTCAATTTTCTCCCCTCTCCTGACAGAGGTTTTGTTATTGAGCAAGATTACCTTGTTTTAAGATGAATTCTTGTCCAGGAGACAGACAGAATTCTAGCTGGCGTTCCCCACTGGTGTGCTGGACATGTTTGAACCCTGGCAGCTGGGACCTTTTCTTCATGTCCACCTGGAATTGTAGCTGGAATTCTTAACAGACTGGGGAGTTTAACAGATCAAAACAAATGTGAAGAACGACAGAATTCATCCTCTTCCCGTATAGCATTCTTCCCACTGGTGTAAAGAGTTTATGTTAAGTTAATAAGTAGGTGGGAATAGGACTACCTTTTGTGTCAGATACTGTTTTTTGTATCTTATTTTTTATTACAAAATTTTTATGAAACATTTTATTATGAAATTTTTATGAAGCATATTTTATTATGAAATTTTCTAAGTACAGAGAATAATGGAACACTTTCCCATTGTTTAGCACTGTATAATACTTAAGTTTTATATTTGTTAGATTTCTTTTGCTTAAAAATTAAAATGTTAACAGATAAATTTGAAGGCCCATTTGTACCCCTTCCCAAGCCTCCTATTTTCCTTCTTTCTTCAGAATTTTCATAGTTATTACCATGCATATTTTATACTTTTGGACATAAGAATATTTGTAAGTAATATTTAGTATTGTATGAAGCTCTCAAAAGTGTATATACTGTAATTATGTGACATATAATTCTGCAACTTTTTTTTCTCAACCTTACATTTTTGAGATTGATTCATGTTGATAAACATTGCACAAGTTTATTCATTTTTTACTGGGCTATAATATATTCCATTGTACAACTGTTCTGCAGTTGGTTTTTGCCTTTGCCTGTTGATGGTGGTTTCTTTCCAGTTTTGCCCTGTTATAAACAATGCTGAAGTGAACTTTCTAGTCGATAGTCTCCTTGGATACATGAGCAAGAGGCAAGAATTTTTCCATGGTATATAAACCCTGTAAGTGAAACTGCTGGGGTATAGGATATGCCAACAGAAACTTTTGTTTTTAAAATCTATGGAAAACTTAAACCTTAGACAGTAATTCCAGAAAGATGGATTAAAATGATTTTCAGATTATCCATAATTAGTTTTCATTGAGAATTAGAGTCTGTTTTGTCTGAAAGTCATCAAGACCAGTTACTGCCCTCCCTTTTCCTTATCCTAAATTGTGCTGAAATGAAGGATGGGACCTATAGTCAATGGAAAAGTCTAGCCATTTGCCCAGTGTTCTGTTGTTGCCAGTGGCACCAGGGACCTGCCATAGTGAGGCAGGGCTGTCTTGCTTCCTGAAGGCTAGATATCTAATGCCTTCCAGCTGGTGCTCTTTGGTTTTCAACCTTCTGACATTCTCCTCTAGGTATTTGCTGAGAGCAAGGACGAAATTGCATTAGTCCTTTTTGGCACAGATGACACGAAGAACGCCCTTGCTTGTAAGGATCAGTACCAGAACATCACCGTGCACCGACACCTGATGCTACCAGATTTTGACTTGCTGGAGGACATTGAAAGAAAAATCCAACCAGGTTCTCAACAAGCTGACTGTATCCTTTTCAGCCAGAGAAGACTCTTAAGAAATGTCTCCTAATCTGGGGAATGATATTCTAGTTTGGTGAGGTTCATTAATAAGAGTCCCAGCTCTGAGTATATGGTCATTTTTGGCTCTGAGGACATGGAGGTGATGTGTGTTAGAATTTTTTTTTTTTACAATTACATGTTTATTATAAAGGCTACAACTCAAGAACAGCCAAATGGAAGAGCTGCATAGGAGGTAAATGTGTGTTAGACTTTAATAATGACATTAATCAGCTTGGGTTGGGTGTCTGGGCTCCAGGTGCTCCAGTCACTTCTTCTTTGCACTAGGGAAACTGAGAGGTTGGGAGGCATTGGAAGCGGAAATTCCAGGGGGTATATGTGTGTGTTGACCATGTGCCATGTGCATAGGGCTTCCCAGTGGTGATGGTTAGAAGTGTTGGATGTACAGAAGATATTTTTAGAAAGAGTATAGCATTAGCATTCTGTTTTCCTGGATGGAGGATTTTTTTGTGTCCAAAATCAGACTGATATGCAAACTGAGATTTCCAGTTTCTTCCACAGGTGTCATGATTTTAAGAGATTACTGTTATTTTTCTGAACAGTAGTACCATTCCTGATCACTGGGAGGTGCTGCTTGCTAAGAGTGAATTACACGGGCTGCATTGTGGCTCCCTTCATATTTAAGAATGGACTGTAATTACAAAGAGTGGCTTCTAGGTGCTGTAAAATGGCATCATAATTTTGCTTAACTGAGTGGAATATGTTAGATTACCTTCTGTTTTTTTAAATTTTTCCTGATTGTATGTTTCAGGATATATGCTTTGATATATAGCATATATTAATATACGTTAGTGAAATAAACTTTGGAGAAGGACACTTTGGCAAGTAGTTTCAAATCATCATGTAGTCAGCCCAGAGTCCCCAGTTTCCAGCACAGTGGTCTACACTGGAAAAAAGATGCATATTTTTGGGTTAAAGAAACTGTTTGGTGATACCTTCTACCCTTAACTAACTGAGTCCTGGATGCACTCATCGTGTGCATGGATGTGATTAAACAAGAAACTGTGTAAGTGTCTCAAATGAAAAGAGTTGGAAATGAACCTTTCTACAAAAATTATATGGATTGATTCAGCACCTTCTGTGATCCAGTCAAGCAGCATGTTTGCATGGCTAAAGAAACATTTGATAGAATTCACTGATTCAGTTCCATCTCCCTTTTTTAAGAGATTGGGAATTTCTCTGGGAGAAATAAATGTTTGGCTTATTTCAAGTTCCTTTCTATTTGACTTAAGCTAATTATCAGGAATTCTGGAAAGCACTAAGGGGTATGGTCCATTTGTTACTGAAATTACAGTTGACCCTTGAACAGTGCAGGGCTTAGGGATGCAGACCCCCCCACGCAGTTGAAAATCCATGTGTAACTTTTGACTCCCCAGAAACTTAATTACTGGTGGCCTACTGTTGATTTTAACATAATAAATGATAAAATAGACTGATATCTACAGATATTTTATGCATTCATGACATACCTTTTTCTTTAGTTTTTTCAGTACTTCTAGGCTACACAGCTTGTCTGCAAGTTTTTTCAAATTGTTGCATATCTACAAAAATATTTTCAGTACATCTATTGAAATGTATTTATTGAAATATTGAAATGTATTTATTGAAAAAATCTGTGTACAAGTGAACCTGTCCATTTCAAACTAGTCTAGTTCAGGGGTCAAGTGCCAATGCATAGTAACTCTAGCCAGCTTCCTAATTCATTACTTATTTAATTACTGTGCCTTTAAAATGTATGTCTTTAAATACGCACACACACACACACAACCTTGCCCTTTGAATCAATTGATAGGAAAAAATTTGCACTGAAATCTCAGGCTTAAATTTGTATTATTATTTCTTAATTTCTGTACATACTATGCAAAATCCTGCCACTAGCCCTGTGAGTAGAATCAGACCAGGGTGTTTGGAAAGTGAACCCTTGCAAGGCAGTGGTTGTAGTGTGAGTTCCTTTTTTATATCCTGCCTGTGTGGAGGCTGGAAGGGATCCTTTCTAAGCATAGTGACCATATCTTTAGTTGAAGTTAGAGTTGGGAATTCAGGGGATGTAATATTTCCATAATGCTCAGAAATTTTCCCAAGATGTTAAAAGTATGGGTTATACCCAGGTTGATTATTGTTTAGTAGGAACTTAATGGAGCATCAACAATATGTGGACTTCTGGAAAGTACTCAGTTTGTTAACTATGTTTAGATTCATTCCTTAACCTCTTTTGTTCTGTGACCAAGTGCATTTGAATCTATAGGAAAAGATTTCTTAATGTGATAACTCTTTGTTTTAGAGGAAAGAAGTTTGAGAAGAGGCATATTGAAGTGTTCACTGACCTCAGCAGCCCATTCAGCAAAGATCATCTGGGTACTATAATTAATAACTTGAAGAAATTCGGCATCTCCCTGCAGTTCTTGTAAGACCATAAGAATAATGTTTGTAGACAATCCTGTGCTCTCCTGATGCAGTGAGTGGGACCCCTTTCTAGAGCATTTTGTTCCCAAGAGTCCTCTCTTTCTGCTGAGTGAAAAGCTGTCAGATGACTGACCTCGGCAAACATTCACTGATTACTCTCTGTGTTCTAGGAACTCTCCTGAGTTTTGGTGATAAAGGGCAGAAAGTTACAGTGAAGCAGGAATTAGGTCAGTGGCAGATCATTTATTGGTGGCTGTTCTTGGACTCAAAGAACTGAGGAATTCTTGAGGACATTGAGTTCATTTCCTGCCTACATAGTGGACTTTACTCAAATAATTACCAAATGGATGGTGTCTTAAATAGTTCTGGACTACTGTGTCTTACAGACAGTAAATATTTTTAGGGTAGAGAGGAATGTCAATGTAGGAATAATTTTAAACATGTCATGCTTATTTTTAACGTTTTCATAGCTAAAGGATATACATGTATACATGAAATATAACTTGCTTATGTGTGTATTTAAAGATGAGGTATACAAATTTGAAGGGAAAATGTATTTCAGTTTGTAGGGGAGAGGGGTCTCTCTTTCCTTGAATTTCTTTCATGGCATTTACTTTATCTTACATCTCTAGAAGAAAGTTTTTTTTCACTACACTAATCTCCTTCCTGCTCCAACTGAAACCAGTTTTTTCTTGTCCTATTTTTGGTGAAAGCAGAGTGATGGTATAAGATATTGAATAATTAGTCTTCTGAGGGCACTCATTTTTCAGATCAAGAGCTATACCAAGAAGCCTCAGCTCAGAGTGGTAAGCTTTTGGCTTTTTTATAATGCCTGCCATGGGGAATTAAGAACCTCTCTTGCATGCATTAAGACTGCTGAGGGACATCTTTCTGCAGAACTGTAGAAAAATAGTTCAGAATAATCCATCAAACTGTTACTTGTTAAGACGATACTTCAGAGAAATTAAGTGGTTTTTAAGTGACACTTATTTCTGAGTTGAGGTTTTCTTAGCACTTCAGAAGCCCAGCTTGGCTTCTGATCCTGTTCATAATTTCAGGATGCCTTTATATGGTTGAAGCATTCTTCACTTCTGTCAGTGTCATTGGAAAGGGTTACTGTTTTTTGTATTAGCAGTACTGTAAAGCATGCTGAAGAGAGAACATAGCCTTTTCTTCTACTTGCTTATTTGGTTGTATTTTTTTCTTGGGTAATATGCTTTTTTTCTCTGCTACAAATGCACAGCATACAACATAGGGTTTTTGGTTTTATTCCTTGGTGTATTCCCTATATGACTCATCTGGTGGCCTAAAACAATACTGGCGGGCCAAAGAGGCCCTGTGTTCTGAGAAGGTTGTTCCGTGGACCTGGTTTTTAGGTTTTTCTGCTGACACCGAAAGTTTTTTATTTCTGGTTTAATGCAGGTTAGGAAGAACTGTTATTGTAACTTCTTCTGGGATGACTTCCTGACTCTTCATTTTCGTATCATTCTTCCCTTCTTCCTGGTTGATGTTACAGAAACAGCAGTATCCTGATGCAAACCCGTTATGCCATACCTTGCTGCCTGGAAACTCTTTATTTGATAGGGAATGCAGGACATGCATATCTGTCATGCTGCATATACATAGGAAAAAATTTAAACAGGAAGCCATGTTTTAGTTATGGCAAATCAAATGATAGAGAAGTCACCTTAAAAATAACCATTTATGTAGGAGTGACCAACAGGTAATATTGAGTGTACTGAAAAGATTGATGAATTCAGCTGTTTGGGTTTCCAGGGCCAAAAGGGGAACCTTGCCCTTTGAATCATGACTAAGTCTTTGCTTCATCACTTATTAGCTGTGCAGCTATGGCCAACTGATTTAATCTCTGTAGCTTCAGTTTCCTCCTAGAAAGTTGAGGTAGAAATCTCTATCCACCTAATATATGAGGATTAAATGGGATTGTTTACATGAAAGCATTTCTAAAATGCTGTATTGAGTATTATCATGGAATGTGTTTGCTTGGTTTATTTTTCAGTTTGTATGTAGATTGTTAAATATTACCATGACTGGTAATCCCAATCTAGTTATAGTCTCCTTTCAAACAACTGGAGTGAAACACAAGAAGAAAATTGGTTTTACTTATCTCTATCAATTAACTGATTTCTCTGTGGGTATTCTGTATCTGTAGTAATAATAACATTATTTGAGTTTTAATTATCTTAGACATATTCTTTTATTTAATCCTTATAGTAACATTGAGGGATCATTAATGAGCATTCATTTATTTATTTTTGTCAACCTAGAATATCAACCAGCCTTTTTCTAGGAAGCATTCCTTCCTAAACTTTTAATTTTAACCTCTTGGCTTGAATGAGGACTGATATCTTGTAGATCTGGCCCCCAGGGGGCCACTGATACCTGGTTTTCTTGAATTTGAGACTAGAACATTAAACACTCATTCCCTCTTTACTAGCGGAACTGGGTAATGTGAGCTTGAATGTGTTCAGAGGCAATGTGAGGAAGCTAGTCAGAGAGTGCAGCCAGCATAAAGGCAAATGAAGATGAAATATTGAGATAGAGGATCAGGTAGTCCATGTGGTGGTGTTTGAGACTGTCTAATCATCCTAAGTCCATATGCAGCCCTGCCCTTCAATTATTTGTTTGGGTAAGCCTATAACCCCCTTTTACTAAATCAAAGAGGCTCAGTCACTTGAAACTGGTAGAATATTGGTGGATAAGTGCCATTGACAGATGAGAAATTTAAAGCTCAGAGAGGTTGACTGACATGCCCATTTTCACATAATGAGTGAGTGACAGTTGCAGGACTGAAACCTAGCTTATTATTTGGCTTCAGAGCTTGTCTTAACTTCTGCTGATCTTTTCCTGATAGTTTGCCTTTCCCAGTTGGCAAGGAAGATGGAACTGGGGACAGACAAGACGGCAGTGTGCACTCAGACCACCAAGGACCCTCCTTTCCTCTAAAAGGAATTACTGAACAGCAAAAAAAAGGCATTCAGGTGGTGAAAGAAGTAATGATGACTTTAGAAGGTGAAGATGGACTGGATGAAATTTATTCCTTCGGGTGAGAAGTAAAAACACTGATAACAACTTTTCAATTGTAACCATATAAATTTCTCTTTTGCTCAGAGGGCTTCTTAGAGCTTTTCTTTTTCTAGACAACTCTTGAATTAGCAGTTATTCTTTAAATAGTTTGGTCAGACAAAACAAAAAACCCAAAATATAAAGAACTTATAACCAATTTATTAACATGGGTTTTGTGAAGGCAAAAATGATTTAAGAAATGGGAAATTCCTGAAGTACCATGTAACAATAAACCAAACTTTTTTTTTTTAATCATTCAGTTAGAGACTATGGGAGACACTCTCTCTTTTATCCATGTTATTCTTGGTTGAAATTGGACATTCACATATTTTGTATAAAGAACCTGGAGGGGTCAGAAACATCTAAAACAGTATGTGTTTGAGGAGCCTGAGTAAATGTGGCAATAGAATACTTTATCACACGGTGTGGCTTGTGGAGTTTCAGATTCTCAGAGATAATACCACTTGATGTTCATGAATTCCGGTTACCAATAAGTACACAAAGTACGTGCATTTTAAGCAAAGTTCTTAATTGAAGTAAAGTTTCAACAATCATGATTTTTTGAGTAGCTACAGTGTGTATCTGCTTTTAACTCTTCCTCAATCAACCACAATTTTTAAAGATTTCTAGTGAACTGTAATTGACAAGCAATATATCTTGATTTTCCAACCCGAGACACCCTTGAAAAATTGTAGGTTAAAGAATTTTGGAAATTGAATGGTAGTTTCCCACATGGTTGACAAAGGAAATCAGTGAGGAATCCTATAAAGTGATGTTTCTTGTCCTGTGGGAATACATGTCTTAAGCTAACATATTCACCATGACATAAAGAAAATTATGGGCCAGTACAAATTACTTTTTGACAAGGTTATTTTCCTGTATCATAGAAAGAAGGGAAATTACTGATTATGTATTATCCTAGCAATTTGGAGCCACTTTGATTTTAGGTCTGTCATAAAGTTGAGGACCAGAACGTTGCCATCTGATACGTTACCCACATGTGGCTATTTAAATTTGAATTCATTAAAATTTAATAAAATTAAAAGTTCAGTCCCTCAGTCGCATTAGCCACATTTCATTAGCTTATTGGACAGGCACAGTTGGAAATAGAACATTTCCATCATCATAGAAAGTTGTACTGGATAGCACTGGACTGGACTTATCTTCATGTAGAAGATCTTAGAGGAAGATAATTTGACTTCCGCTGTGGGTGGGGGTGGTTCAGATCTACTGCAAAGATGATCCATTTGTTCTTAGAGGTTATGTATTAGATGCTAGTCTTTAGGACTTCCCTGGAACAAAATCCAAATCTCATGGTGGTTTTAGACATGACTCATAATTGAGCTAGTAATGTTCTATGAGACAGGTTAGACCTGGGTCAGACCCATTCATTCCCCAACAGATCAAAAGCCAAGGTGTACTATTAACTTGGGAAATAAGGTATCAGGCAGAATATCTGTTATTGTTGTAGATTATTACTGAGAATTGGAGTTTCTTGAGGATAATGACTGGATAATGTCAGATAAGTCAGTTTGCCTCTTTGTAGATCTGTTTTCCATTTGTACAAGGGGATCAGCCATAGTCAAGACTGTATGCTTAGAATCTGTGTTTGGTCTTAACTTCTTCATTAATTTCATTAACTTCATTAACTTCTTAGTGAATACCACAAATTCTACCTATCCCCTATCATCTTCTCTGTTGTGTTAGATTAAGAACCAGATAAAAATAGAATCAATCTTCACTTATGTTCAAATGAAGTAGCACTCTCCACTGTGTTTGCTACTTCCCAATTCCTCTTCTTCCCAGTAAGAAACCTGGAGCTATCTACTTTACCATAAGACTAAATATGGACTAAGTTCCTTTATCCTCTGTACAATCTTTATTAACTTTCCATTGTGTGCATATACATAGCATATCTTTTATTTAAGAGAGTTGGAATTAATGAATTGTAGTTGTAAGCAGTGATGTTATAGGATGGTACCCACCCTTTGATATCCTAGAGCAGGGTTCTTATCCTCAGGTCCATAGTTTTCAGGAAGTTGGTGATCCCTTTAAATTATGTGCAGACTTATTTATGAATCTGCTTTAGCATATCCTCAAAATGTCCTTGGTCCTGAAAAATGTTAAGAACCAATGGCTGACTTGAAAGAAGAGATTGAGTAGGGGAAAACATAGATGCTTATTTTCACCTGTCAGTAAAGTAATTCAACTCCATCTGTGTAGGCCAGCTCAGTTGTATTCTGGCTCTCTCCCAACTTGTGGTTGTCGTTTTTCTACCATGCCCTGCTGTTCTCTCTGTGTGATCAACAACAATTCACTGCTCATTCTAGAAAGCTAAGTGTATCATCCAGTACAAGTTAATATTTTTAAATTGTTGCTTTCTTTATATATTTTTCCCTAAGTGAGAGTCTGAGACAACTGTGTGTCTTTAAGAAAATTGAGAAGAGTTCCATGCGTTGGCCCTGCGAACTGACCATTGGCTCCAATTTGTCTATAAAGATTGTGGCTTATAAATCGGTAAGTGGGAGGTACACATTTTTTAAACAAGTGGTTATCAGGCAGGCACACATGCTTATAAAGGAACTTACAATTCATGTGTGGGTTAGTCAGTGCCATAATTCCTGCTTCTCTAAATGCTCTTCCTGTTCGTTTCATTTCTATTTTGCTTTTATGTAAAAGGCATACTAGGATAGGAAGTTTTAAGGATTGTCTATATAAAAGGTTGATTTTCTCCTCTTTCTCCTTCTCTCCATTGATAATTGTTAATCATGAATTCTAGGCCTCTCTTTTTTTTAAAAGAAAGAAAATGGAATGCATTAAGTTGTGTGATTCTAGTATCATAGCAGAAATACAGATACACACCAGAGTTAATAAGTTCAGAGTTTTGAAAACTCAGTCACACCTTGTTCAGTTATAAATGATATGGAAGTAACATTAATTAAGTATCAAAAAATTTTGACTTGTTACCGTGAAATGGCCTTTTGTAGTACATGTATGTTTGTACCTAATAGCATACTTTCAAAAATGATTACTTTTGAAAATTATTTGTTGAAATTCTAGTTTGAGTGTGTGTCTCTGATCCATGCCTCCACATGACCCTCCTTACCATTTTTCTTTAAATATACAAACTGAATATATAAAAAATTTAAATACAGAAAATACACAAAATCATGTTTTATATATTCAGGTATTTTTTGTTTATTCAAGGACTTAATTCCAGAACACAGGCTACATCCATGAAAACCTACGAGGTACTTCTTTATTTTGGGTCCCATCAAGGTCTTACCATCATGTCCTAGGAATGAGAATATAGTCTCTTCCCCTTCTTTTTCCCAGCTTCCTTTTCAAATTTCCTTACTGATTTCCCTCTCCTTTTCTTCTCTATTGAAAAACTGTGATAAATTGTATAGTCGTCTTTTTATGTGGACAGTTTGAAGATCTTATATAAAAGGTGTTTGCATATATAAAGATATTAATATTTACTTGTGGATTACCCTGGGGGGGAATGAAATGTAGGAAGAGTTATGAAATAAAAATTTCCACAAAGGGAAAGAGCAAACAGAACTATTTAGTTAGAGTAATTGTTTTAGAGTTATTTTCTGTAAAGCAGAGAGTATTTTAGGCTTTCATCTTTCATTGATTGGAATCCTAGCTTTCCTTGTTTTCCCTTTATTTTTCTTTTGGAAATAAGATTTTACAGGAAAGAGTTAAGAAGAATTGGACATTTGTGGATGCAAGAACCTTAAAAAAAGGAGATATACGAAAAGAAACAGTTTATTACTTAAATGATGATGATGAAACAGAAGTTTCAATAAATGATACTATTCAAGGTATGCCAATAAAATTTTCACTTTTGCCTGTACAAGATTTTATTCAAGGTGATTTGAGGCAGGCTAGGATTTGTATTACTATTCTTTAGACATAATTATCTGAGTTCTAGAGGCACAACTATTTGAGGGGAACATGAGGTACTAAGTTCTTCAGCTCAACTGTTTGAGTCTTAGGTAAGATGGTTCCCAGGAGTATGCTTGGGTATTCTGTCTCTGAATTTTAAATGTCTCAAATGACAGGAGTTAATGCTGGGTTTTATTTTAAAGTTTTGAAACATACTAGCTTGGAGAATACTTACATTAATGGGCTAAAGCACTTGTTCACTCTATTTTACTTTTGACTTCCATGGTGATTATTCTTCTGAGTGCCAATTTCAGGTCTCACATCCTGCCAGGCTCTCTTAAGGTAACTTAGGGTATAAGAAACATTACTTGTGTTTGTTATATTGCTTTATGTTCATATATTATACCCACTTGATTTGGATAGTGTATCTAGGTGGCATCTCTCTCCAGAGGGCTTAGAAACTAGCTGAGAATGCCTGGAATTTCAAGAGCTAAAATTACAAGATACCAGATAATGGTTAAATAGAAACTAGTGTCCAGATAAATTTATTACCAGGTTATGTGCTACCCAGTATAGTTTTAATTTTCAAGCCTTGAAAAAAATGCCTTTCATCTGTAGCACTGTATCTCAGTGTTTGTGTGTATTTGTTGCTGTCGTAGGGGCTGGGTTGTGGGGGAGAGTGGCTAAAGGTGATGGTGGCTATGATTCCTCTCTTTCTTCTGATGGATTATGTGTAGAATGTAATTAATATCCTACAATCTCTACTGATTCTTTAATTCGATTTAGTAGTACAGTGTAGTTAAGAACATGAATTTTGGAGTCAGATCTATGTTAGAGTCAAGACTCTAATCACTTGCTAATCATTTGATCCTAGTAAAATGACTGGCCCATAGTAGGAAGAATAGCATGATTAAAGGCACAAGACCAGGAAAGTAGAGGGCCATCTAGTGATATCAAGTAGTTGGGTTGGTGTATTAGATATACACAGTTTAGAACTCAAGGGTAGTATCTAATAGACAACATGAATTTTCCCTTTTCTTCTTCACAACAACCTAATGAAGCAGGAACTCTTGTTATTTCCATTTTGCAGATAAGAGAATTGAGGCCAAAAGACATTCATTAATGTATTTCATGTCATACATTTAGCAACCAGCAGAACCTGAACCCAGGGCTGTCCTGCTTCAGAGTCTGTGTTCGTGCATACTGCTCTGAATCAGGAAGGGCTTTGATCGATAGCCTGAAGAGTTCATGCTTAATTATTGTTTTGAGGAGCAGAGTGACCCTGGGCAGCTTTTAGGATGATTAATATGACAGTTGGGCGCAGGATGCATTGGAAGGAGAAGGGATCAGAGATGCGGTTGCCAATTCTATGGCTGCAAGCCAAAAGACCCGTCTCTCATGATCTTTGGCAAAAAGGAAATTTATTGGTGGAGAAATGGAGAGGGAAGAGTTACACATTGTTTGAGTTTAAAGAGCATGGATGTACAACTTTTCACCCTATCCTTTTGCAGTTACCCACATGCTTCTTCTGCCCATCCTCTACTCTGTACTCCCCAATATATAGAGTTCTCTTTCTTAGAGGAACTAACATACACATCTGGGCAAAAGAATATAGTTCTCTATGTTGTAGTCTATTCTGTACTTTTTGCCATGTACAAAAGTAAGAGTTCTTGATTTGCCCTTGAAATAGATGAAGCAGAAAACACAACAGTTTTAATTAAAGTTTCCAAGTTACTACTAAAAAAGATTCAAGTAAGAAGGTATCTGATGACAGAAGAGAGAAAAACACATTTGGTTTAAGAGATACCCCTCTTAATCATATGCTTATACATTTCCCTGTTAGTTTTTTGAAATTTTTATTTTCATCACCAGCTTTTTTAAAGACATATATGAAAATAGAAATGTTTCTTTTTAATTAAATACATGTCATCAACAGAATGACAGGAACAAATAAACACCGGATCACAGAATCTACCCTCAAACACATGTTCCTTTGAGTAAAGATATATGTGCTTTTCCTTTCACTTTACCCAAGACACAGCATCCTTGGATTTTGATGGTCCTTCTCCTCAGCAAACATATAAATCTATGTATCAAAAGGGCATGACCTTTCATAGAACAGAGGCCCCAGAACAGGATTGAAGAAACCAAGAGCCTGTATTTGTATGAATAACCCAAGTAATTAAAAAGAGACAGTCTAGTCCCAGAAATAAAATAAATTTAAATGCAGAGAAATATCTAACTTATCAATTGAATATTCCTAAATAGAATTTTGGCTTCTTCCATTAGGCATTTGCACATCTCCAGCATACATTTTTGAGAACATTTTATTCTGAAAATTTCCTGTGGGCATTTTTCTCTGTGGGTCTCCAGGTTTCTGAACAAACATGTTCTTGTTATTATGTTTACAAGTCATGCTTGGGCATTAGTCAACCGAGATTTATCTTTGGAGAATACCTAGTACGTTGCATTAGCTGCATTCTTTCTTCTGGGTAGATGATCTGAAGGTAACTAGACAGCAGAAGATGCTACTTAAAAAATGTAATTAGATTTTAATTGTCTTTATATTGTATGGGTTGTTTGTGTATCTGCTACTCCTTCTCCCCCATTGCTCACCTGGGGCAGGAATTTGATTCCAGGGAACAGTACATGAGGCCTGATCTGAAGTGTGCATGTATTGCTAATGTATGTGTAGGGCTATTTCAGCGTGTAGAAATGAGGTCCCATATGCCTAACAGATGTTATTCTCTTGTTCTGTAGGCTTCCGCTATGGAAGTAATATAGTTCCTTTCTCTAAAGTGGATGAGAAACAAATGAAATATAAAGTGGAGGGGAAGTGCTTCTCTGTGTTGGGATTTTGTAGATCTTCTCAGGTATGGCACTTACTCTACTAATTGTAAACAAGATAAACAAGCTCTTTTCCTCATTATTTAAGATGCTATGCTTTTGATTGGTCCTTTTATTTACAATATATATTTTTTTCACTTGTATTTTCTTAATGTAGCCTGGGGATTAGAATTAATATCTTTGATTTTTGACGAGAAAAACCAAGATGTAGAAGTCTTAGCGTGAATCAGAAGACTAGATCCAATTAAAAGTTACTTCTCAGCTTTGCTATTGGTCATAGCTCATAGAAGCCTTAAAAAGAACACATCCAGTCTTTGCTATTTTTGTTTTCTCTGAACTGTTATGTATAATACAGTGTTTTAGAGGAATGAAGGGCTACGTGGGTTTTGAATGACCTCAGGCCTCTTAGGATATCATTAATTTATGCCAGTCACCCTTCTTCTCAATGCCCAACAAAAATGTCTATGATGTGAAACTTTTCCTTAAATTGTATGTTTTTTAGACACCAATGCAGGGATACATAAAATAGACACAGTGGAAAATGCAGTGAAGGCCATATTATGTTCTAGATACAATATAGTATTCTAGGAAGAGTTACTGAAGATTCTTGGAGATCCTAGATGAAAGGCTCTTGAGGGAGACAACCAAAGAGGATGAATAAGTATACCCTGTATCTTTCAGGATGAAGTGATTTTTGTTGGTTATAGAGGAATTCAAGTGCAAATTTACAAAATGAACATAAATATTACCCAGTATACTGGATTTGACCTTCTTAATGTTGCCTTAGCATATTTCAGGGGTAGGATAATTCAGTGAGGTTGAGGATAGTGTTTTCTATGATGTGCCCGAAGTGTTAGATAAATTTTTAAAACTCATAAGCTGAAAATTGGGAGTATTTACTTACAATCAATAAGATTTTAATGGTGAGATAAATACTTTCTGGAAGTTGAGAATTTCTAATAATTCTCTAACAAAATACACTAAATATGCATTTCTTCAAAATAAAGTTATTTGCTTTGGGAGTTATATACACTTATGGTTATTAGTGGCAGTGCTTATGAGTCTTTTAGTGAGACAGAACGTTCATTCAGACCTGTTTGGAGAAACTGGCCTGTTGGGAAATGGGTCTCTCCAGTTTTAGACAGGCAAAAAGGACTTACCCGAAAGCCCTGTAAGTGTAATTCAGGACACAAGAAGTTGAAATCACCTGTACCAGGGAGTGGGTGGGCTATTTAAGTGACAAGGCAAAAAAGAGTATGCCAGACAAAATTTAAAATACTTTTATTAACTTAAAATTAAGTTTTAAGTTGTGAATTGTTTTCTAAGTCAACTTTTGTTTTTTTTTTAAGCTCTAACTTTTTCTTTTTTTTTTTTTTTTTTTTTAGG
>JAQQAC010019064.1:7162090-7215244 GCA_029783875.1 Phataginus tricuspis
TTAAGCTCTAACTTTTTCTTTTTTTTTTTTTTTTTTTTTTTAGGAGAGCAAGGCAGAGGCTTTTATTTAGAGAGAAAGCGAGAGAACGGAGCTTCTGGCTCAGGCCAGGAGGGGACAAGAGAGTCCCTAAGCTCCAACATTTATTTTTTGCCATTATTAATGTACAATTACATGAGCAATATTATGGTTACTAGACTCCTCCTATTATCAAGTCCCCCCCACATACCCCATTACAATCACTGTCCATCAGCATAGTAAGATGCTGTAGAATCACTACTTGTCTTCTCTGTGTTATACTGCCTTCCCCATATCCCCCCCCCAGCCCCCGCTCCCACTACATTATGTGTGCTAATCGTAATACCCCTTTTTCCCCCTTATCCCTCCCTTCCCACCCATCTTCCCCAATCCCTTTCTCTTTGGTAACTGTTAGTCCATTCTTGGGTTCTGTGAGTCTGCTGTTCTTCTGTTGCTTCAGTTTTTTCTTTGTTCTTATACTCCACAGATGAGTGAAATCTTTTCATACTTGTCTTTTTCTGCCTGGTTTATTTCACTGAGCATAATACCCTCTAGCTCCATACATGTTGTTGCAAATGGTAGGATTTGTTTTCTTCTTATGGCTGAATAATATTCCATTGTGTATATGTACCACATCTTCTTTATCCATTCATCTACTGATGGACACTTAGGTTGCTTCCATTTCTTGGCTATTGTAAATAGTACTGCAATAAACATATGGGGTGCATATATCTTTTTCTAACTGGGCTGCTTCATTCTTAGGGTAAATTCCTAGGAGTAGAATTCCTGGATCAAATGGTATTTCTATTTTTAGTTTTTTGAGGAACCTCCACACTGTTTTCCACAAAGGTTGAACTAATTTACATTCCTACCAGCAGTGTAGGAGGGTTCCCCTTTCTCCACTTCCTCACCAACATTTGTGTTGTTTGTCTTTTGGATGTTGGCCATCCTCACTGGTGTGAGGTGATATCTCATTGTGGTTTTAATCTGCATTTCTCTGATGGTGAGCGATGTGGAGCATCTTTTCATGTGCCTGTTGACCATCTGAATTTCTTCTTTGGAGAAGAGTCTGTTCAGCTCCTCTGCCCGTTTTTTAATTGGGTTATTTGCTCTTTGTTTGTTGAAGTGTGTCAGCTCTTTATTTAATTTGATGTCAACCCCTTATCGGATGTGTCATTTATGAGTATATTCTCCCATACTGTAGGATGTCTTTTTGTTCTATTGATGGTGTCCTTTGCTGTACACAGCTTTTTAGTTTGATATAGTCCCACTTGTTCATTTTCGCTTTTGTTTCCCTTGCCCGGGAGATATGTTCATGAAGAAGTTGGTCATATTTATGTCCAAGAAATTTTGTCTATGTTTTTTTCTAAGAGTTTTATGGTTTCATGACTTACATTCAGGTCTTCGATCCATTTTAAGTTTACTTTTGTGTATGGGGTTAGACGATAATCCAGTTTCATTCTCTTACATGTAGCTGTCCAGTTTTGCCAATGCCAGTAACATTTTTACCATAAGTACAATCTCAGGTATAATACAGTCATATGGCTGTAATTTATTAAGTGATTATAATATTCCAATCAGTATAACAAACATTTATATAAGTTCCCATTTAAGTCTTACTATAGCCCTCCTGGGTAGGTGCTATGAAATATATTTTATACATTAGAAAATTGAAGTTCAGAGCTGTTAAGTAACTGGCCCAAGGTCACACAGTTAGAAGATGGTAGAGACAGGTTTTGAACCAGGTCTCTCTGACCCCAAAGTCTATGCCATTAATCAGTTTTCTGTTCACCAGATGGACAAGCTCCTTTTGAATAGTTTAATTTTTATACCTGCTTTTTTGTATTATTTTAAATGAATACACACCCTCTTAAGAGCAAGGTGTTTTCCTTGATGACTAAGATAAAGTGTGAACATGCACCTTATAACATAGTCCTTGTTTTTAATAATATCACATATTTTTCCAAATTTCCTTAAAGTAAGGGAAACTAACACTTCTGGATTGAATGAAAATGAAAATTTTCATGAGGGGTTTTTTTTTTTGTTTTGAATTGTGACGTGCTCGTCTCTTTTAAACTACCAGGAGTCCTTTCAATTTGTCTTCCTTCAAGTTGTCAGTGTTCTGGGTGTCTAACTATAGGAAGGAAAAGAATTAGCCAGAACTTCCCCAAAATGTCTGGTTGTCCTTTGAGAAGGCATTTAGGTACCTTAAGAAAAGATATCAATAACTGTTCTTTAATCAATCAAGAACTATTACAGATTCTAATAGGAAGGCAAATCTATATGAATGTAGCAAATTAAGATTGTGCAATTGTTTCCATATTTCTTAGAAGTTGGTTTTCAAATGGGGAATGGAAGTAGAAATAGAGGGTATTTTAATTCTACTGGCCTCACCCCCACACCTTTGAGACTCAGTCCTCTTGAGCTGCTCTTACTGTGAAAGTAGCATAATCTCTTCTTGGCTTTAGAGGTGGGAGGTTGGAAAAACATTTGAAAAACATTGCCCTGTAAAGCACATGGCATGTTCTTATAAATATGCTCCATGTTCAGGAAGACTAGGTCAGAGAGAAGTGGGCCTTGGTGGATAGATGCAACTGGTTATGTTATTAGGAACATTTCAGTATGCATTTTCTATCACCTATTGGTAGAGCTGCTTTGACCCATCTGATATTCTGCTAGATAGTAATTTAGTTTTGATTTAACCAGTTTTCCTTCTTCCAATCCTGCCCCTCTAATTAGTTCTTTGCTCTGTTCTCTTTGCAATTCATCAGTGCCTTGTCAGAGCTCTTAAGATGAAGTCCAAGCCACTTAACTTTGTTCATAAAAGACTTCACAATCTGATTTTGCTAATCTTGCTCATCTGATTTTTCACTTTCCCCTCACACTGTTGCATTCCAAAAGCAAATTCTCAAAGGTACTATGTTTTTACGTCACTCCAGACTTATTCACACTACTATCTCTGCCTAGGACACTTGGACCCAGACTTTCCTCTTAGTTCCTATACTTCAATTAAGTCTTGACTCAGGTGTCACTGTTTGCAGAAGCCTTCCCTGATCTCTCTTGCCCAAGCCAGATGCCCTTCCTGTGTGCTCCCGTGCACTGAGCTCTGTAATGCTGTGCCCTTGTGCTTTGTGCAGTACTGTACGGGCATACTGCACTGCAGTTAATTTCATATTTATCTAAGCTTCTCAGGATCAGACTGTATCATGTTCATTATTATGTTTATAGAGCCCAGAACAGTGTTTGACATGTACTTGGTGCTCTGATGTTTATTGTGCTGAGTTGAATTGAACCTCAGGTAATTAAGTTGTTTCTAGAACCTAGGAATGTTTTCAGTAATAGCATTTTGAATGGCATTTCTTAGTAATCTGCAGCAGTATGGTTGTATGTGGTACTTATTTTGGATCAAAACCAATTCTTTTCCTCACGTACTCTTCTTATAGGTCCAGAGGAAATACTTTATGGGAGATAAAGTTCTAAAGGTCTTTGCAGCAAAAGGTGATGAGGTGAGTGGCAGTGAGTCTTTGAGGTAGTACCCCAGAATTGAATTGTCGTTTTAAGTGGGTTGTTTGGGAGCTTTTGTAGTTCAAAATGACACTAATTCTTGTAACAAAAGTGTGAAAATTCACTGGCTTTTAATTCTGAAAATGGAGAAATGATGAATGATTTTGTCATGGCGTGAGCACACAGGCCTGAGGACAGAGTCCTGCAATTGGAGAACAGGTGAGTATTAAAAAAAAAAAAAAAGTTTTTTGAACAAATGTATTTAGGTATGGGACTCCCATGGTCAAATGTTCAGGAGAGTTGGGATCAGGTTGATAGTTTCATTTTCATAAACATTGAACATTTAGTGCTGGCTGTGGCATCCTGGAGATGAGCTTTACTGACCCGTTGGACCACTTCCATCCCTGAGAAATATGTCTTTTCCACCTTCCCTCACTCTGTTCTCATCTTCCCAAGGGATTCTGTTTTCAGAATGGTTTCTGCCTGGGCTATTGCATCCTACACTCACACCTACCCTCTCTGTAAATATTTTCTGATTCAGCCTCCAAGTCAAAACTTGTTATCTCCTTGGAGATGTTGATCTGAACTGGAAGATTGCAATCTACTGTCTCTTTAAGATATTTAAGTATGTGCCCAAGTCCTGGAAGTATTTGCATTTGAAATTAGTAACCTGGATATAGAATTGTTTGGGGTTGAGGGAGGGAAGTGATCTAGTCCTCTTCAATCCTCTTCTTCTACTCACTTCTGAAGGGTACCTCGTTGCTGAGCTAGAGAATGGGCATGCCATTATTTTGTCAGAACAGTTAAAATTAGGAGAAGAAAATGGCTTGGCTTCCATTCTGTACTAAATGGATTCATTTGAGCACAGTAGGCATATATGAATCCACCAATTAGAGAGTCCTAGTTTATGGATTTCTCCTGAATCAAATCCTGTTGGGAATCAAGCGGTTCTGGTATATATTGTCAGTGCAACTTACTGGCATTTTTAATTCTTAAGTTTTAATTCCAATTTACTGGCCCTTCATACAAAGAAAATTCTGATCACTTCATGTGATGGCTGGGTCTTATCATGTGAGGACGATCTTACCACAAGACTATGTTGAGGCACATGTGATTATCTACACTTGACAGCTAAGGGCAGTCTTGTGGCTTGCATAGTTTAAATCCAGCCTCATAAAGATCCTATAGAGAATAGGGTAACTTTGAGGTCACTCAAAAAATTTCACCTACCAATGGTAAAGGGCTACTCTTTGGTGTCATTTCTTGATGTCATAGTCAAAGAATGATATTAACTAATTGGAGCTTATGAGCTAAGCAGGGGACTAAGGAAACCATGTCATATTGATACTGGGGTTCTTGTTCACGAAGTCAAAGAATGGTACTTGGAGTAGGATCAGGAGTCAATCCACATTCTTTGCATACTCTTTTATCTTCTCCAAGGGCAAAGAAAGCCGGCACATATGGGACCTCTGACCATTTCCCCTTCCCTGCAGCAAAACAGATCTAGCTGCAAAATCTTATTGTATTATATACTTCCTTTGGGGCCAGGCCTCTCCATCAGGGAGTTTGTAATGAGGCCAGGCTTATGTGCAGAAGATCAGGTGCTTCTTTTTCAGAGTCTGGGGATCAAAACACTCCCAAATCCTCAGTATACACGTCAGCAGGGCGCCTGACTTTAGGCTTGGCGAGGTTGTTCCCACCTGGAAGAGAAAGCAGGAACAGGCATCCAGCACCTGGTTCTCTACTTCCCTTATCAGGGGGTCCCCCTCTCATAGCTGGGAGAGAAGGTGAACAACAGTTCACCCCCTCAGGCCTACTGGACTCTAGTCACTCCTTTACCAGAATGGCCGTATCCTTACTTATCCCCTACTTCCCACTAGGTAGGGGTTGTGGGACATCGATTTTAGTGGGCTTATACTGGTGTTGCTGTTCCTTACTGACTTTGGGAGTTTTGACCCAGACTAGAATCCTCTGTTTATGTGCTTCCGCATGGAACACAAAGGCACGAAGTTGGTAGATTTCATCAGTGCAGTATTCAAATATCTGTATTATACACAGTTCACCAGGGGCTGGGGGGTTGCTATCCAGCTGGACTCTGACCTTCACCAGAGTGAAGGCCACCCTAGCCCTGGGGAAACCTCCCAAACATTGAAGGAGATTGGACAGTTTGAGTCCTACTGAAGTCTGATATAGGAGGACAAGGTGCACAGCATGGGTGAGATCTCAGGCCCATGCAAGGGGTCAGAAGGGGGGAATCACCTCTCCAACTTCCTCCATGCTACAGTGGAGAAAGTGGCAGAGCCCATGGAGAAATGCCTCTAAAGAGGAGGCAGTGGAATCTGGCGAAGGCCATAAGTCGAATGGGGAGCAGGGGTGCCAATGACAGCCATGAGGGTGGGAGCCGATGACTTTAAGAACCACTTCTTGCCACTGCTGGGGGTTATTCTACTAGTTTCCCTCTGAAGAAAGTCTGTCCTACAAGGTAAGGGGTCGGGGGTGATCTGCAACTATTGCATAAGCAGCAGCCTAGCCAGAGGTTCTCTCAGTGTCATTGATTAAATCAGCAAGAGCCGAGATCCAAGATCCAAGGACCACTGTCTGCTAGTCCAGTCTGCCCTTAGAGTCTGCAGATTAGGATAGAAAAGTAGGAAGTTGTATCAGCTGCTCCTCGACATTCCTGTCTGGAAGCAGGGGATCGAGGGGCATTAGATGCTGGGAAACCTTTCACCTGAGTCTTGAGGCTGATGGCCTTTGCTCACCATGTTTAAGTGGCCAATGGGTGCCCAGAAAATGCCTCCAAGATAAAGTGAAAGTACAAACAAAGGTGAGAGCGAGAACGTTTGCAGCCTGCCTTGCGGTGGTGAGCACTCTGTAAAGTTAACAGTTGAGTCAAAGCATAGAAAGGGAGAGTAAAGGAAGTAAGGAAGCACCTCCCACAAGGGCCAGAGTGGTCTGAGGCAAGTTGAAAGTACAGAGAAGACTACGCCTTAGGATACCTGTTAGGGCAGTTGGAGTCTGAGGTCAGACAAGCAGACCTTTGAGAGGCTTCTTAGGTGTAGCCTCAGCCTGGGCTCTCACAGTTGTCCACCTGCATCCATCAGTCCCTTGCATCCAGGGAGAGCCTGAGAAAGAGAATCCTGGCCCCCACTCATTTGACTTTCCCGACACCCAAGGGAGATGGGGGATCCACTGAGGGGGAGACACGGAAACCTATCACTCCAGATTTGAGATCTGCAGCCAGGCTAATTCCATTTTAAATAGCTGAGAAACATCCAATGTTGTGCATCGTAGATGGTGTCCTGGTATAAGAAAAGTGAAAGAAAAGGAGGGGTTTAGATGCCAAACTCACCTCTAAAGGTATCCTGGCTGAACCCCCAAAAGATGATGCTGGGGTTCTTTTTTGTGATGTTGAAGAATGAACTTCACAAACGGTCAAGGTAGGCAAGCAGGAGAAATGGTTTTTATTCAGAGACAGGAAAGTACAGAACCCCCAGTGCACGTTGGGAGGAGCAAGGCTGCCGCTTACGGGCTCAGGTCTAGGGGTTTTATGCCTATTGTGTTGGTGTTAGGTAGGAAAATAGATATGAGCAGGGTGGAGAAAGAATTAAGGCCACTAAAGCCCACTACAAGGGATTCAAAGAGTTAACAGTTGAAACTAGAAACCCAGAACAGACTCAGAGTTAATGAGTTAATCAGTTAAAGCTCAAAAGGCCAGGAGCAACTTGGCCTGGAATGTTTGAATAGTCCCCAGATAAAGAAAAATATCTGAGCACAGGCCATGTCTTCATTGTGTCAATTGGATCAGGCCATTGTGATTTACCTTAGCCTGCTAAAAGGCCAACTATAAACAGTACAATAAAGACAGGAAAAATTCCATCTTAAAGCTAAAATTGCATTTAAAAACCCAAGAAGTTAAGATTCTTAACATACTTTTTAGCAAACAGACAATAACTCAGCCCACCTTGGAGGCAAGGCAAGCAGTCTTGACTAATATGCTCCCACACCAGGAAGCTGCTGTCCTGGGAGGGATCAGAGCAGTAAATTTCTTGTGTTAAGCTAATTTTGCAGAATAACCCTGAGGACTGATAAGAAAAAAACTTAGTATCTCATCAAAGATAAACATCTTGAGACCACTTAACAAGTTCACACCCCTAGCCCTTTGTCACATTCCTGAAAAATGCCTCTTGTCCCTGACGTCTCCTGTACTTTTCCTCTTTAAGTAAGTAACTTTAAATAAAACTTTTACTCTGCTTCACTGTGTCTCTACCCTTCAATTCTTTGTTGCGGTGGGGATAAGAACCAAGGAAAATAAACAGTGCCCCCTAACATTGGCAAGGGAGGTAAGCAGTCTGTTGTCTATAGGCTTCAGAATGCTAGCTCTGTTTTCACTGATCACATTAAAGGTCACTTTTATTTTAAACTCCTATGTCTCCGTGACTATGGATAGCAAACTGTTCCGTATCATTAGGTTTTGGGTGGAATTTCCCTATACATTGTTTCAACCAAAAGCATCCTATTTTCCTTTATATTCCTGAAGCCGCAGCAAGGTTTTGTCCTTTTCCATGGGCCTGTATCCTACTCTAACTGGACAGGGGCTGCCTCCTGTCACTTCCCTGTCTCAGTGTGAAGACTTCCAGTGAAAGATTGCATGGAGAAGACTTGTGTAGGCAGGTAGGAGAGTAGGAGGGATAACATAAAGTGGCTGTCTTCATACATTTAATGGATTATCACATGGAATGGCAATTAAACTAGGCTTCCTACCAGAGAGTCCGTTGGAACTAACAAGTGATGGTTTTGTTAAGAATTATTTTGTCAACAAGGATTACTATTGCTAAATGGATTGATTTCTTGTGGGGTAGTCAGATCCCCATTCCTGTAAGTTTCCAGGTAGAGTTTTATTTCCACCAGTCAGATTTTGGGGAGAGAAATTCATCATGTGGTTTGGTAAGCTAGATGAATACTGTTGTTTTTCAATGCACATATTCTGTGATTTTATGAATAATTCCTTTTTAAAATGTTTTCTCTGGTCATTAACATAAATTATTTTTGAAAAGAGAATCTTTATATATGCTGATTTGCACTGTGTTTGAAAGAGAAAGGGAAGGAAAGGAAGCTTTAGTTGACTTTCTCACAGGTGTGATGTCATTCATGACCCCATCCTTCCCTACTTTAACATCCCAATTGGTCCTATCAAATAGGATATACACATATTGAATAGAGTATATACATATGGTATTTGGTACATATCCCATTTCTGCTGGTAAGAAATGTATTAGCTCAATGAGATCAGGGACTCGTCTTTGTTTTCTTCTAGGGCCTAAGATGTGCCTGGCAAAGAGTAGGCACTAAGTAAATATTCCTTGAATCGAACTGAAAGGTAATGAATCTATCATGAAATCTGTTGAGGATTTTGATGGCAAGGTATTGAGGTTCACAAGTTTTTAGTGGAGGAAATGGGAATATACATAGCTAACTTTGATAAAGGTTAACTGTAGCACTGAGAAGAGGACAAAGTGTTTGGGGAGTTAGAGAAGAGAGCTAAGGCAGATCTGAAATGGAAGGATGTTAGTTCACTGAGCCTTGGAGATAGGTTAGAAGTTAGAGAGCCAGAGATTTAAAGAGGGCATTCTAGCCAAAAGGAAAGCATATAAGCAAAATGCTACAGAGAAGGGAGAGTACAAGGCTTGTCCAGGGATAATGATCAGCTCACTGAAGCTGGAATACTAGAACTGTGGAAAGTTTTTATAGAAGGGGGTGACATGATCAACTCTGTGAACAGAGGAGGCAGTGATGGAAGAGACAGATAGGTTTGAGAGAGGGCACAGAGGTAGAATTGGCAGTTTGGTGAATACTTGAAGGTGAAGGCTGAGTAAGGTGGCATTATCAGAGACTTTGTGGCTTTTTACTTGGTTGACTGGGAGGTGATGCTCATGGAAGTAGGGAGTACAGGGGGAGATTAGCGGAAAAATTGTAGATTTAGTTTGAGTCATGAACAGTTTGAGATACTTGAGGTTTAACCATATGGGATATCTACCAGCTAGTAGGCAATGTAAGTCTAGGTCTTAGGAGAGTTTTAAACCCGAATAAACAGATTTTTGATTCATCAGCTCATGGGACTAGGTATAATACCTAAATAGAGTTTTAGAATGAGAGGAGGAGAAAAAGGCTATGAGCAGAATTTCAAGATTATTTGGAAGAAGAGAAAAGTTAGAGGAGGAAAGGCCCACAAAATATGATGATCAAGGGAGAGAGTTGTTCTGAAGCAAAAGGAGAAAGTATAGTGAAAGGCCGACGGTCAGTTGCTACTGAAGGTCAAACAAATAGAGTGAGGACCAAGGATTTGGCAATTAGGACACCCTGGGTTACCTCAGAAGGTAATTACAATAAGGCAGCGAGTCAGTCCTGGACTAGATTGAAGAATAATTGTGTTCTGAGCAGTGAAAGCAGCAGGACTATCATTTTATGAAATTGAGAGGTGAAGGGAAAGAAAGATGTAGATAGTAACTTATGGAAAGAGAGGGACAAAGAAATCTTTTGTTTGGGAAGGTTGAGATTTGAGTTTATTGAGAGGGTCAGGGAATGAATTCAGAGAGAGAAGATTGACGCAATAAGAGGATTTAGTAAAGTTCCAGAAGAGGTACACTAAATGTTAACAAATGCAAATGTATAATGGTGGCCTTGAAGTGGGTAGAGGGTCACTTAAAAAAAATCTGAAACAGGAAGAAAGTGGATAGCAGTCTTTTAAGTATTTAGTTCTGTTGTGAAAATTCTCGCTTGTTGGGTGTGTGTTAATGCATGCGTCTTCCTTACTAGGCAGCGGCAGTTGCACTTGCCTCCCTCATTCACGCTTTGGATGAATTAGACATGGTGGCCATAGTTCGATATGTTTATGACAAAAGAGCTAATCCCCAAGTTGGCGTGGCTTTTCCTTTTATCAAGGACACCTATGAGGTAAAACCATTTTATGCATATTAATTTTTTCCCCTTCAGTTCCTGTATTCTAAACAGTACTACTCAACTGTTGATGTGTCTGGGAATTTCTTGGGTGTCTTGTTAAAATGTAGGTCTGGAGTGCGGCCTGAGCTTCTGCATTTCTCACAAACTCCCAGGTCATGCAGATGCAGCTTGTCTGTGAACCACACTTTCAGTTGCAGTGAGAGAACATGGATCATGAAAGTATGCAAGGAGATTTTTATTAAATAAAGTCAGGAAAGGTTAACCATGGCCTTGTTTGCCCAGTCCAATGACCTTCTCTCACTTCCCATCCTTGACTTCTAAGAACCTCATGGGAATAGAGGTTACCTCTGTTTTTATTCATGAGGACTATGGGTAAAGATTGAGGATGTGAATCTTTTTTTGTGATCCTTGAAAATTTAAGTTTATTTAGGACTCTCCTATTTAAAACACAGATCTAGATTCCTTACCATTTCCTATTTCTCAGAAAACTTAATTGTGGCAGAAATTACAGAATTAGAAGAGAGAAGGCAAATATCTTGACTTCCAGTCACCTTCACTCTTCCCATTCATTGCACTGGTCATGCGTTTTGCAGATATGCTTTCGTAGTCTGTGTTTTAAGTTTTTTTTTTATGTTTAATATTTTTTGTGCTGTTCTCAGTTGTGTACAGCTAATAACAGAAATCAAAACACTTTACTTTCTTTGTACCAGACTGGAGCTGTCTGATTTTTGAAATACTTTTATTGTGCCACTTTCACAGCATTTGAGACTGTTTAATATTTTCCCACTGATTTCGTTGTTTCTACTTTTGCCTCTCTTCTTTCTCATTAGTGTTTAATGTATGTGCAGCTGCCTTTCATGGAAGACTTACGGCAATACATGTTTTCCTCCTTGAAAAATAATAAAAAATATACTCCCACAGGTGAGTTTATTTCCATTTTGTTCACTAATTGGTTCTAAACATGACTGTTCTTGAGAAAGCAACCGTCTGCATTCACTGGTTGCTTCAGGACTTCACAGGGTGGCATTAGTTAGATTGCAGGCATGCTCATACACAATAATGGTGAAGATGATTTACAGTGTGTGTTTCCAGGAGTAGGGACAGGTTTGCCCAGAGATCTCCAAACACTTTCTAGTTTTCCCCTTCTGACTTTGAGCTTGTATCTAGGGAGCAGCTTACTGGAAATGGATGTACATCTCATTGTAAGCAGAAGGTTTGCCCTCTCCTAAAAGTGAATTGACACGCAGTATCAAACCTATGATACTTTAGTGTCCTATGTAAAATATATGATGTAACTTTGAACAAAAAAATGGCAATGCAGGAAATTAAATTTTCTCTTTGCCCTTTCTTTGTAGTTTACAGTAACAGCCCAAGTCTCATTGTTCCTTATTTCTAGGAGTTACTTTGAGCTTGATGAGAAAAGGCCTTTATTAAGTAAACATCTGGCTGCAAATGTCAGGGTGCTACATAGAATGATTCTTACAGATGCAGAGCCTGTCTTTCAGAGAGATCACAGTTTAAGACAGTTGTAATTAAGTATAGTAGTGGACCAAATGTAGAGAACATAGCAAAAAGAACCCAAAATGATAAGTAGATGTTTTAGTCTGCAAGTTTTAATCTGTGTCACTGTAGGTTTAGGGAATTGTGAAGTGAGTCTCCTCTGTATATTTTTCTTAGACCTTTTGGGAGCAGTGTGCAGTGAGAAGCCAAGAATCAAGTGGGACCCTAGGGCTTGCATCTTCTACAAATGAGTCTTTCTGTGTCATGGTGGAGCCAGGCATGGACATGAATGTATAGAAGCTACCACTGTGTTATAATATTCTGTCTCTACCTCTTGATAATTCCAAACTTTCAGTGAATAGAATATATAAAAAAGAGAACTTTGTTGAGAAGTTACACACGTAAGTCATTCACTCAGGACTTAAAATATTAAATATCTTCCAATGTGATGATTTATTTTGTGACAGTTAATATATTTTTATTTGCATTTCTCCACTGGAAAAATGGATCATTAAAATTGTTTGGCATGTTTCCCAAGCAGACGCATTTTGTAGGGGGGTGCATTTCCAGAGTGATCTGCCCTGATACTAGCTTGTTCTAGCAGATAAGAAGGACTAAATGCTCACACACAAAGGTACCACCTCCTACCTACTGCCAGGTGGACCCATGCAGTAGTCAACTTAAGATGGTGATGGCTGTGCCAGTGCCTGAAACCTCGGCTGAAAAGAACGAAAATGAGATAGAAATATTTCCTGATAAGTACCTGTGGCTCTTCCCTTCTGTAATAGCTGTATGAAAGGGATATTTGAAAAGGTGAAGAGTAGAAGCACAATGGGCTTTTAGGAACTGCTTTCTCTTTTCTACCTTATGCCTAATGATTATGAATGATCCAGAAATAGCACTTCGGCTTTTGACAGCTAAACTGCCATGTGAATCAGCAGAATGAAAGCTACACATGGTCATTTAGGTAGAAGCATTTTTGGGAGAGCGGCCTTTAATCCACATGCTTTGGGCTGTGCCATTTCTGTTGACTTGGTAGACTTTCATTGAGGATTACTTGGTTTCTGTTAGGTATTAGAGACATAAACAAGAAGGTGTTATGTTTCTGCTGTCAAGGATCTTTAGAGTTTGAATGGAGTGGGCTAAGACACATACAGGTGTGCATATGCACAGGGTGTGATTACTGCTGCGGGGTTTATGAGATGCAAGAGCTCCTTCTGACTTGGAGAGGCTGTGAAGGAATCTGCTCACTCTGGTCCAGTGGTGGGCTATTAAGTTGGTACACCTGGTACAAGTTACAGTGACTCCTCATAAAGCTTTTGTTCCATTACCAAAGGAATTTTATTCTCCTTTTGTTGTTTTTTTAATGTTTTTCTCCTTTAGCTAGTCGCTGATTTTTTAAAATATTAACTCACTGAGTACTGAATATTCTGTTAGGTTTTGTATGACCATGGTGTGTCCTCCAGAACAAATTTTTTTGCTTTTGATAATGATATTCCATTGGAAAAGTTCACCGAATGGTAGAGCCGGGAAGGACCTAAGAGACTAGCTACTCTAAATAGCTCTTTTTACAAATGAGAAAACTTGAGACATGGGTTAAATGACTTGCATAACTAATATTTTTGGCAAAGCCAAGACTGTACAACCTGCCAGTAATATCTGTGAATATCTGTGAATGGAAAGCATTTGTTTTATGGAGAATAATGGAGGTAGTAATTTTTTTGGTTTTGCTGCTCTGTTTATCCCTGTTTCAGAGGCTCAGTTGAACGCTGTTGATGTTTTGATTGACTCCATGAGCTTGGTAAAGAAAGATGAAGAGGAGAACATCATTGAAGACTTGTTTCCAACCACCAAAATTCCAAATCCTCAATTTCAGAGATTATTTCAGGTGAGAGAGGGAAGATGAGCCAGTCATATTTTTTTAAATGAAAGAGAATCTAGTGTAAACTTAGGGTAATTAGTCTGTCTCAAATAGATGTCTTTATCCTCTGAGGATCTCTGTTGTTTTAGTTAATGGAAGAATAATACCTTCCTCTTCCTACTAAAAAAGATAAAAATAGTCTGAGCTTTTAGAAAGAAAGAAGCAAAATTAGGATATTTTTTAATTTTATTTTTTTCCTGGAGGAAGGCTAGTTTTGTTCTGTTGGCTTTTTTTTTAAAGAAGGGCTAATAAAAAGCAGATTCTTCTTTTATGCCTTTTCCATACTTTTCTCCCATATTTTATGTGAACGAGACTTTTCTTTGTCTAAATATTTAAAGAGTAGAAGCGTTTCTATGAACTGTATAATAATATAACTGCTATTGGGGAAAAGTGCTCCAGTGTCATCTTGTCAAGAATTTCGCAATTAAAGGTAACATAGAGCTCAGTTAAAGAGGGTATAGTGTGAAATTATTAAAAAGTAACTAAAACACAGAAGGCTATAAAATATGTATTTTGAATCTTGAGCCAAAGGAATTGGAAGGTGAGATTGCATTTGGGGAAACTGAGAAAGTTGACAGGAGAGCCAACTTATGCTGAGGCTGGGGAGGGATATTCTAGTCCAGGATTAAGTTGGTGACAGTAGGACATGGTCTTCTCCGAGCCTCACAGAGGTGAAAAAAACCACAAGCAGCATTTCAGGCAAACTCTTCTCCCAGAGGAGGAGGGCCTTCTCCTGCCGGGGGGTGAGGTAGGGTGGGGGGTTTGTGATGGGTGACCATTGATTGTCTGTTTGAGTCACTTCTTAAAGCTTTCTTAACTAATTCAAGTCCATACTAGGGCCTGTTGTAATTTTGAGGGGTTTTATTCTTAAAAGTAATTGGTTTTTTTTGATGCTTGTAATTCCTTAAGTAGTGAAAAAAACTATTTGTGCTAGAACTAGAAATATGAAGCTGAACATGTAAAGGCCTGACTCAGTGACTATTTTGTATTCTAAATGTAATCAGGTATAAATTAACCAGTGTAAAGTCTTTTGGTGTTTTTGACAAGTGGACTTCAAGACCTAACGATCTTTGCCATTTGTATGGAAGGAAGGAGCCAGGCCAGTTGGTGAAAACTTACAAAAAGCTTGCAGTTGGTCACTATGTAGAAAAAATACTTGGCAGATTTATCTAGGATGGGTTGATTTATCTTCAGTACATGTTTTTTGGATTAACAAACAGACACAAGCCGTGAACTCAGGTATTGTTCTCTCTTAAAGCTGAAAAGCACTGGCCACTTTGATTTTTACAACTTACTTTGTTTTCTTTATGGGGGAGAGATTTTAATATGAATTACCTATATAAAGAAGTATTGCTAGGGCTATTGTAAATTGAATTCACATTTAAAAAATATGTTTATTGAGTACTAACAATGTGCCATGTGCTAAAGATAGAGTAAGCTCATTCCTTGAAAGGGTCCGTCCAGGGGAGTAAGAGGAAGAGAGATGTAAGACCACTGCAGACATCAGCGGTGGGTACAAAATGCTGTGGAAATAGAAGGAAAGAGAGATTCAAGAAAGGTTCATTGAGGAAAAAAACGGGACACATGACACAATGAGGACATGCCGGGCAGGAGGAGCAGCATCTGCAAAAGCATGAACACATGAACTGTGATGCATTTAGGGAGCCACAGAGGGTTCCATTTGACTGGAGAACAGGCTGTATAGGAAAATGATGGAAAAGGTGTCAGGGAAGATAGGTAGCAGGTAGGCTGTGAAGAGCCGGTAGTTTGAATTTTATCCTATAGGCAGTGGGTAGTCACTAAAGGATTTTGTTAGCACGTAGGTGACATTTTTTAGAAAAAGTTCTAATGGTGACGAGGAAGATGGACTGGAGACCAGTTAGAAAAACTGCAGTGGTTCACGTGCAGACTTGGGTTAAAGCAGCGACAGAGAGATTGGAGAGGAGAAAATTTAGAAGGTAGAGTAGAAAGGACCTACAGGATTGGGTTAGAAATAGGAATTAAAGATGACTAGATCCTGGTTTGTATGACTGGATGGATGGTGTCACCATTAACTGTCATAAGGAATATAGAATGAATAGGCAGAAAAGGTAATTCATCTATTTTTGCAAGTATTAAGTTTGAGATACCTGTTGGTTATCCCAGTATAGACACTCAGTGGGAGGTTGGAAATAGGGCTGCAGAGCCCAAGAGAGAATTCAGGACCAAATGTATAGATTTGAGAGTCCTCATTCAGGTAGAAACAGATGTGAACAAGATCACCCTGGAGACTGTGTTGTGTGTGGGGGAGACCAGAATCCTGAACACCAGTGTGCAAGTGAGTGAGTAGAGATAGACGGGAAAGGAGGAGCTGCCAAGAAGCAAAACAGTACGTTCCTCCCAACCTCCAGAGCGGTCAGAGGGGTAGAAGGAATGAAGAGAAACCGATGCCTTGGCTGAGGGCACAGGAAGAAAAGAGTGGCCAGCAGGAGAGAATCACAAGCCAGATGTTGCCCGTGGGTCAGTGAAAGTGAACATCCCCAGGGGCCTTTGGGGTTTGTAGTCAAGGCCTTGGTGACTTTGAAGGCCCAGTGGCAGGAGAGTAATGGGGTCAGAACCAGATTACAGAGCTGGAGGGGAAAGCCTTACTGATGAAGGGGAAGAGAGGCAGGACATGTAAGCTGCAGGAGGATGTGAGATCCAGAAGGACTTCCTTTTTCTTTCTAGGTGAAATATTTATAGTTGAGGGTAAATGAGCGTGAGTAGGGGATAGGACAGAGAGATTAATAATCAATTTGTTGGTAAGAGATAAATTTAATTCTAATTTTGGAAAGAAGTGCTGAAAAATACATCTTTTGTCAAGTGTACAGTTGAAACTGCCTTTCAAATAACTGACACAGTGTTGCTAAAATCAACATATTAGTAACCTAGGGGCCAGCCATGTGTTTCCTCTTCAGTTTTTCCTTTAGTCTTTTCCAAATTGTAAAAATCATGTCAAGGAATAACTGTTTAAAAGAGAAACAAATAGATTGAGGACTGTGATCTCGGGTTTTCAGCTACTAAAAAGTGTCACTTTCTCTTAACCTCATCTATTCAATCATTTGGGATTTTGGGACTGAATGAATTTTATAAGTATCCTACTCAGCTTTATCTAAAATGTGACTTTTGAGAAAATATGAGAGGTTGATGCTTTAGGAAATCTCTTGTGGGTCCTTTATGACTGATGGATGCTGACACTGTTTTGAAAGAATTGCCTAGAGTTCATATTGGAAATCTGGGAGTTTTTCAGTAGAGGGGCTGGGTAGGATATTTGTGCATTGTTTGTTCTAGGTCTTTAAAAAACAAAAAGTTGAATATCACAGATAGAAACTTCCAGGGTGTGTGAAAGGTAGCCTGCTATGTTGGGTTCTGGATTACTGCTCACATCTGTAGGGCTTTCTGAGTCGTAGATATTTTAATGACCTGAGAGAGGGCACTGTGAATTAAGAATTATGCACAGAAAAAAGATCAGGGATAGAGCCACAGGGTTTGGGATCATTTTGGTTTCCCCTTTTGATTCACATTAAACAGGCCTGGTGTTGTTGATGCTCAAGGGAAAGTCGAGTAATTAGGAAAGAGGAAAACAGGAGCCAGACTCTGAAACGAAAGAACACATATGGAGAAGGGAGGGAGACTTTGGTTGGTGTATTGAAATAAGGGAGTAGCATGTGAAATTTCTAGAGGAAATTGATATTTAATTTGTACCACAGGGTTCTCTGAATTTGTAGGGCATCAACTCAGATGATATTTACTATTTAAGCCTAAGTATCTTTTATTTTCTTAGAATGGAGACTTCAACCTTACATTTTCTACAGGGTAGGAAAACAAGCCATAGGGTAGTATAAATCATATGCCTTGTGATATGAAACAGTATTTTGAAACTGCAGGAGCATTCACATTTACTTATGAGTATGTTGTTTAAAGGTGGGAATAGTAGGAACCTTGTTCTCCATCCTAATTTTTTTTATCTTTTTGCTATTATTGATATACAATTACATGAGCAACACTATGGCTACTAGACTCCCCCCATTCTCAAGCCCACACCACATACCCCATTGCAGTCACTGTCCATCAGCGTCGAAGGATGTCATAGAATCACTACTTGTCCTCTCTGTGCTATACTGCCTTCCCCGTATCCCCCCACCCCACCCCCACTCATCCTAGTTTTGAAATTATTCTGTAGCAAGGGAAGGAAAACATCAATTGATAGTTCCATTGTTTTCTTTCTTTTTTTTTGGATGGTACTTCATCTCATTGCTTACCTTTCTATACTCATTTTGAAGTATTTACTGTTCTGGGAAGGTACCAGTACTGCCAAGGCCTGGCTTAGTAGACTGAAAGTGGTACAGGTGATTGAGTAGAAGTGGCTTGCTGTCCAGATTTCTCTCATGTGATCAATGGAGAACCTGCTCTGGCCTTGATCCTGGCCACACTCTTCATGCTGCTTCCTGACATTTCTGACAACAGTGAGAGTAAAACACTTTATTCCTTCAACCAGTACCTATTAGGTACTTATTATGTGCCAAGCACTGTTTTCAGTACTTGGAATTCAGCAGTAAGTAAGAAATAAGATCTCTGCTTTCAGGGGGGATGGTTAGATAATGAACAAGTAAGCTGAAAAAATTGATTAAAAAATTTTTAGATAATGATGAATGCTGTAAAAAAATATAATACAGGAGTAATGGTAGAAAATGGCTGGGTGGTAGGAGGGGGGTGGAGGGGCTCCTTTATCTAGTGTTAGGGAAAGCCTCTCTAAGGAGATCATATCTGAGCAAAGAACAGAAGAATAGAAAGGGCCAACTCAGCTGAAATCTAGGCAAAGGCAAAAGAGGCAGAAGATGCATTAAAAACAATACCCAAAGGCTGGAATGTGCTTGGCATGTGAGTGAAACAGGAAGTGCCTGGTGTGGTTGGGTTGTGAGGAGCAGGAAGGCATGCAGGGGCCACCTTATAGCCTATGGTAAGGAGCTCATTCTACGATGGCTTTAGGTACAGTAGAACAGTGAGAGTAGATGCAGCAAGACCAGTTTGAAGGTGATTGTGGTAGCTTACAAGAGAGGTGATGGTGCCTGGACAAGAGTGGTGGTGGAGGTGGACAGAAGCTAACAGACTGGTGGAGAGCAGCCGCAACTCAGCACTCCAAGGAGATTTGGGATGGACCCATAGTCTCTCAGATTTCTTCCTGGGGTGCACTGAGCCTGGGCAGCTCCCCTCTAGCCACCTATTTCATCCTCCACACATTGTTTGCTAAACTGTATGTTGAAAGGAGGTAAAAGGATTATAACCAGAGAGTTATAATCCCAGATGGTTAGGGGCTCTGGAATTAAGCGTTTTAGGGAACCTCATATATTCTCCAAGTAGTTAAAGCAGCAGCCTCTTGTTATACAATGAGGCTCTTTTCCAGGAGGTCTCCAGCTGTCACTGCTGCCAGGCTTGGATATGTTTTGCAGCTGGTTTTAGACATGACCAGTGTCCTGCTAACTAAGGTGTTCTGGGTCTCCCCTTCTTGTTCTCTTTTACATACGATAGGAATCATAAAGTACTTCCAAACTGAAGACCAAGGATCCCTGATCAGAAAAGTATAATGAAGATGTATATGATGTCCACATCTGCATTTAAAAATCCTTATGCCTTTTCCACAGTGTTTGCTGCACAGAGCTTTACATCCCCAGGAGCCTCTGCCCCCAATTCAGCAGCACATTTTGAAAATGCTGGATCCTCCATCTGAGGTGACAGTAAACTGTCAGGTTCCACTCTCTGAAATAAAGACCCTTTTCCCTCTGACTGAAGCCATCAAGAGAAAGGATCAAGTGACTGCTCAGAACATTTTCCCAGACAAGTAAGTACTCAGTGTAGTTGCATTTGATTTTGGAGTACATGAGATTGGTGGTAGCCTTAGAGGGGCTCTGGAATGAAGGGTTGCATGTGGGTTTGTGGAATTGCAAAGGTGGGAGGAAGAAACCCTTTTATTTGGTCCTTGCACTGATAATAGTGGTTTCTCTTACATGTGCATTGTAGATATTTTTGTCCTTGCTGTTCACCTGGAATTTAGGGCTACCTTACGGGTTGTCGACTTTGATCATCAGGTTCTTGGTGAATTCTATGTATAGGGAGGCTGAACAGTTTTTGAATATTGAAGACTAAATTTTACCATTTTTTAAAGTAGAGTGCTGGGGATAAGAGGAGAGGGGTGAAGGTCAGAAGGTTTTTTGGTCAGGAGGTTGGCATCAGGAGAGTATCTGAGATTTTTGGAGGGAAAGGAAAGGAGAATGAAAAACCTGACCCTTTAGCTGTGCTGTTACTGGGTCAATGCCACACCTGGTTATACCGTTAGTGAGGTATGTATAGTGGAAGGATTGCAAAACGCTTTTCATATAATCCTTAAGTCAAGTTAAGTTTTTAGGTAGCTATGAAGTTTATTTCCCTCATAGATTCTATTTAAAATCTGTATCAGTTTCCATTCCAAGCAAAACAAAAACATATGAAATTGCTCATGATTATCCAGAATTGAATAACAGTGATTTTACCAGGCTTATTTTTGGTTGTTGGTGACTTTTCTCCCTACATCAAAATGATTTTTCTTCTTTTCTCTTTGATTACCTTGCCACAGCTATATTTTTATTGACAAGGTAAAGTTTATTTGTAAATACCCCATTGTAGGAGTATTGAGTAATTTCTAGTAACCTTGACAAGTTTCTGTAAATTGTTCATTGAGTGACTTATCTTCCTAGCTGAATAGAAAGCTTTGGATTTTCTGTAGACTTTTAAAGGTTAATACCCCAAGCGTTGTCAGAATTGGGAAAAACAAACATGGGATTGATAGATTTTATCATGTGCATTCCTAACACATCCCAGAGAGCTTCAGGTTTCTTTTTAGTCTATCATGTCACTTTCTACATAGGAAGATTGTCACTAAAAATCCCCTTTCTCTCTGCTCTTCTCATCTACCTAGGTCCCTCTGGATTAGTGTTTTCCAGCAGTTCAATAAAATTCTGCATCCTTTTCTTCCCATGATGGCCTTGCTTTATCACACTGCAGTCATACAGCTATTCTCTCTATATTATCACTCTGGGTTTGTGATCTTGATTGCCTTCTGGTATTGTGGGAAGGAAACGGGCCATTTTCTTCTCCTCTTGTTTATTAAAATGTAAATTAGCTGGTTAAAAACCACACAGCATAGGCCCAGAAGACTGTTGGTCTGTAATTTGACCGCTGCGGTGATCACAGCTTCAGCTCTCTGGCTGCCACTCACTCTTCTGGAAGATTCCTAGTGCTGGGTTTGCTCTTTATTCCCATAATGGTGTGTGATGTAGCCAGTTTACCTGCCTGGGGCCTGAGAATTATCTCCTTCACACACCTACTCAAACTCCTGTTCTCTATCCTTTCTGCTCAAAAATCTTAGGTTTTAAGAACTGCAGAAATGACACATGTAACCAATATTTATTGGTGCCTCCTATATTCATGAATGATTCAGTCCCTTCTGCAATGTTCTTAAAGCCCTTAATTTTTATGATAAGGCTCTGTTCAGCTTTAGGGGTAGTCTTCCTAAGGGGGGTAAAATTACTAGTAACTAGCTATGTATGTTTTTGTGTATATTCAGCATCTGTGTGCCCAGGGAACGTATTTCCAGTGAAGGAGTGAAGGGCTAAGATTGGGGAGTGGGCAAATGTCTGTTTAGGAAGTGTCAGAGGCCAAGATGAGCCCCAAACTGGGAATCACTAGTTTTCATTCCGGCGTTTTCACTCTTGATCTGAGTTTAGTTAAATAATTTCACATTTATGAGAGTTACTCCATCTAAAAACAGCCTCATCTCAAGAGTTATTATAACAATGAAATAACAAATATTAGAGCACTTTGAACTATTTAGAAGGAAGGCGGTAGTCAAAACCCAAAGCAGTAATAGTCAATATAAAAAAAAAATTGAACATTTGAGAAGATACACTGTTCACATACTGAACCCATGCAATCCCTAGTGTTGAAGTGATTTCTTCATTTTGAGAGGGTAATAGCACCATGTGACACTGGAGGCCAAAAATGTGCGATGCTTTACGCTTATATAAAAGCATTCCTTCCTTAATGTTGCTGAACACTTCTGAAATGAAAATGTCATCTCTTGGACAGAGAACTTGCATGAGAATTAGGACATCTGTGCAACTAACTCATGTGTAATCTTTATTTCTTTTTGTCTCTATGCAGATAGTCTAAAGTTTTCTTTTTTCAAGTCCCCTAGAACTCCTCCCCACCTACTCTCAGCAGCCCCTCTCACCTGGTTACTGGTTAAGACTCCAAAGTCAGGCAATGTGAGTTGGCCCCCTTGCTCAGCAGTGTGACTTTAGGCCTGTGTTGCTCGTCTTCTGTAAGCCTCAATTTCCTCTTGGGTAAATAGGGTTAATAGGAGTATCTGTCTCATAGGGTTGTCCTGCGGATTAATTGACTAATATATGCTGGTCACTGTTGTATCCCTAGAACCAGGCCCAGTACCTAACACATAGTAAGAGTACAGTGTTTGTGAGGAAATGATTCACTAAATCCTGGTCACATCCTGGCATGTTGGTGACAGCTCTGGTAGTGATGATGATGGTGGCCATAATTTCATAGAGCATTTCATAGGGGCCGATAGATGGGACATCCTAAGTTTTCTGGCCCATCTTATCTAAAAACCTACCTGTATTGCACCTCCTTAACTTCCTTCTTTCCTGTGTGAGTGGAAGAGGGTACCTCATCCTGTCCAAAGTCAATCCTTTCACCTGTCTCCCAGGATGCCAAATTCTGTCTCATATGGTATCTAGTCCATTAATAATTTTTTTCTGTATTTTCAGCTTGTCCTCTGCACCAGCTACTTTCCCTCCACACACTAACATTTTTGTTTCCTCTAAAACAAAATAAAATACTCCCCTTGGCTTCCTCCCTCTAATTCCTACCAGTAATCCTCTTCTTTGCTTCCATAGGCCAGGCTCAGTGGAATGAAAGTCTACGCTGCTGCTTTTCCCAGAGCTCATTGTCTCGGATTTCTGCCCCCATCACTTCCCTGACACAGGCCTTCCAGAAGCCACTGCCTGCTGAATTCACTTCAGCTTGGCAGTCCTTTTCTTCCTTGACCTCTTTGTAGCACTTGACATTGTCAATTATTCTTTGCATCTTCAAACTCATGTATCTTCCTTAACTTCAACTTCTCCAGATTTGTCTTCCTAACTCTTTGACAGTCCCTCTCAGATGCCTCTGGGAGCTTCTCTTCTTGCCCTACCAGCCTCACATGTTGGGGGTTGGTAGGACTCCTACTCAGCAGGAGCTGACATTGGACACAGATAGGTGCTGAGTGCTTTATGTGCATTATCTGTTCGGATCCTCTGGGCCGTCCTGTGGAGTAGGTTTATTAACCCTGTCTTAAAGCTGAGAACACTAAGGCTTAGAGAAGATAAGAAACCTGCCTAAGATTGGAGTAAGGATTTAAACACAGGGCAGTCTGCCTACAAGCTTGCCTTAACAATCATTATGCCATATTGTCTTAGCAGTGCATATCCTGAGACCTGTAGTTATTTCACATACAGGTCTTCAAAAACTACTAAATATGTGTCCATCCTAACATATTCCATCCTGTACACTGGATGTCTTAAGGTCGGTATGTCCAGCAGTGATTCGTCACCTTTCTCCTTCCAGCTCCTTTCAAGCCCGTCTTCATGCTGCTGTTCTCATGTCAGTGACAGACACCTACTCTCCAGGGAGTCATCCCACTTTCCATATCTAGTTGGCTTACCAAGTTGTATTAGATTTCCCTCAAATCCAGTCCTTTGGCTTCAGGTTAGTATAGTGGCTGATAGCATTGATTTTGGAGTCAAGTAGAGTTGGATCAAAACCCAAGCATTTCCCTTTAGCAGTGGTTAAAACTTACAAGTTGTTCTGTGTCAGGTGGCAATAACAAATTCCTGCCTTTCAGGAGGCTGTATAGGAGAGTGGTTAAGAATACAGGATTAGTTGTGGACCCCTTACTAACTGTGCATTAGACAAATTCTGGCCCTTTAAGAACCTTTGTTTGCTCATTTTCAGGACAAAAATAATAGCTAATGCACAGGGTGGTTGTGAAGTTTAACTGAGATGTTTTAAATATGCTTAACATAGTGACTAGCTCATGGTAAGCATTAAAAAAAAAAGTTAGCTCTCATTAGCATCCCCATTGTTTTTATGAAGGCCTCAGTTTAGCCTGCTTACTGAGATAACCCCTTCACTGATTTCCCTCGTATCAGTCTTACCTGAGTGGTTTTTTAAAAAGCCAATCTGATGACATCATTCCCTTGCTTAAAATTCACTAATGAAACAATTCTTAATTATTCCTTGACACCATCTTTGACCCCAGATCAAAACCTTTGCTTTAATGACTTCCCATTACCTTCAGCTTAAGACCAAACTCTGTTACACAAATGAGAAGACCCAGATAAGCAGAAATCCGTATTCCAGCTGCCTAGAGAACCACTTTCTTCCCTCACAGTTTCTCTGGCTGTGATTTAGGTACTGTAGTTTCCCTTATCTGTGGGGATACATTCCAAGACTCCCAATGGATGCGTAAAACTGCAGATGGTACTAAACCCTATATATACTATGATTTTTCCTATATGTACAAATCTATGATAAAGTTTATAGATAAGATGGAAAGATGCTTATAAATTAGGCACATTAAGAGATTAACAACTAATAATAAAGTAGGACAATTATAATAATATACTGTAATAGAAGTTAAGTGAATGTGGTCACTCTCTCAAAATATTATGTGTACTCACTCTTCTTGTGATGATGTTAGATGGTAAGATGCCTTCATGGTGAGATGAAGTGAGATGAATAACACAGGTATTGTGATGTAGCGTTAGACTACTGTTGACCTGATTCATCAGGAGCAGGACCATCTGCTTCCAGAGCATGGCTGATGACAAGTCATGAAAAGTTTTCAAGGTTTCCATGAAACCATGGGAAGCAAAACCAAGGAGGGACTACTTGTCTTTTGTGTCCTTATTTCTCACTACTTCTCAGCTTTCACCTCTTGCCCCAGCCAATATAGCTACTTGCTGTCCCCTCAAAGGGATATGCTTACCACAGTATTTTGTTAATTGTCTACTCATTTATTTATCTTTTTTATTTTGCTGAACTTCACGAAGGTGTTAATTGTGTATTAATTATATATTTGGAGTATAGGCTGACACATAGTATTAGGTAAATGGCTAAATAAGTGAATTACAAAATGTATACAAATTTGTGAAAGAAAGTGAGAAAAGGAGAAAGAATGATAAACTACCCATGATGTGCTTGTTACCGTTTATATGTCTACTTGATCTTGGGTGGATAATTTCTACCTTCCAGGGCTCAGCTCTTTTATAATTGTTTGGGGATGACAGTCATTATTACCCTTCCGTACTTCAAGTAGACCGTATAAGTTTAGTATAAGTAAAATTCCAAATAATGCTATTAAATGATTCAATCTGGAGAATATTAGCCAAATTAAATTTTCATTACTTTGTGCTTATTTCTGGGCCTGCGTTTACCTGCCCAGTTTTGGAGAATTGGTGTATTTGTTTTCTTATTCTTCCTTTCCTAGAACCTTATTTTGGAGGGTTTAAGAAATTCTTCATGTGATTTAATCTTGTATTCTCACAGAACTTAGCATAGTGCTTTGTATATGTAATGCTTTTTAATACCGCTGTATAAGTTAATTTGTATGTTTTGAACAGAATAGGTGAATAGTTGATATAGTCACGGTGCTGTCTTCACAGTGTCTTCCTAAGGAGCGAAACTGAAGGTCCGAGAGGGTAGTGACTTACTAGAGTCTGAACTCCAGTTACCTAAAACTCAATGCACAGTCAGCACCCTCAAGAAAGTGTAAGATTCCGGGGATAGTCAGTGGCAAAACTGAGATTAGAATCCTAGGAGTACGTCATCTGTCTCTTGGGAAGATCCAGCAAATGTTAACTGAAATAGCTGTGACTTGATTTTTTTTTAACAGACTCAAATTCTGATGGAAATTTATGCTTCCTGGGGTTTGCGCATTTTTCCTCTGTTTTTGCCATCAGGGCTTTGTTTATTTCTTATTCTACTTGAAGGGAAATGCTTTGGATGACTCACCTCTTTTAATGTTCCCTGGTCCCCATCCTTCTGTGTTCTACTTACCTCTTCATTACTTCTCAATAGGAAAAATGCAAGCAGTGAATGGGAAAGATGTCGAATAATGAACTTTTCATTCATGTTGTAGGGCTGTAATGGTTTCTTCTGTCCTTTCATCTAACTGTAAGAGGAGATTCATCACTGAAATATCATTAAATAAGCCAGCTTATTTTTCTTTGCCTTATTTTTAGGGTAACATCTTTTTCAAGCCTCACTGTCTAAAGGTTGGGATTTTGAACAAGAACACATCACATCTGAGTTCCTAATTTCCCTTCTCATTCAGCCATTTCTTGGCAGTTGCTTTTGTTCCAGATTGAGTGTTTGGGAGAAAAATCTTTGAATCTGTTACATTCAGCAGTTTAATTGAGATTATGGGCAGAGTCTTTGGATTTGATTTTCTTCTCCTTTGCCTTTAACTTGAAATTAAGGCAGACTGTTAAAGCCAGCATGTTACTTGAGGCGAGATGTTTGATACACTTCCTTGGAGTCATCTTTCCCTTACCACACAGATGCTGTTGGACTCTTGTTAGCATAATGTCCAAAACAGAATTAGGTTTATAAAAGAAAAAATTAAAAGTTTTCTTTGGAAAGTGGTTTTTTGTAGTTTAAGACTTCTCTTGCAAGCTCTTGCATATTTAATTAAGGATTGTCTGGTAAGTTTTGACAGCTGTAAGTAGAGCCTTATAAAGCTCTCATACACAGTGGAGAAGATGCGTGGGCTATTAGACACAAAGGTCTGCTGCAGACGTGGAAAGCTAAGACCTGACAGTTCTGAGACAGAAACTAGCAAATAGTATCTGAAGGGTAAATGGGTTTCTTACCAAAATGTTAAGTCTCCATTACCTGTATGGGCAGTTTTGCCTTTGGAGAGGGTTTTGTGATAGACTGTAGCTGATGACTTCAGCTGCTGGGAAATAAGGCCAGGGCTGCTCCAGCCGGGCTGTCAGGAGCTCTGAGGCTGGGAAAGGGAGTCAGGTAGCTTGTGATGAGGGACTAAGTATTTATTTTTGATGCTTAAAGTAAATTTATACTTTTCACACCAGCGATTGTGGTTTTGTATTGTTTGTTCTGTTTTAAGGGAAAAATAAAGCCTGTTTTATTTCTTTTCCAGCCATGAAGAAGGACTCACCTTTAAAAAATTCAAGGCTGAGGGAGGGGAGGCCCCCTTTAGTATCTCCAGCCTGGCGGAAGGCAGTGTCACCAGGGTAAGCAGAACTTTTTTGGCGTGCTTCTCACCTTTCGGAAGGCTGGGCTTTGGGGAGGGGGCATCAGTTTTTGTAAGATACCACTTTCTCTGGGCCTTTCAGTATGTAAACCAAACAGACCCATTGCCTTCTTCAGGCTGTTCCTTCTTCCTTGAAGTGATTATTGTCGGTGAATTGCCTGTGGAATGATCTATATGATATATAGTACATGGAGTTCTGTATAATATCTACAGCGTGAAGCATCTCAGTGGTAGCACTTTCTGTAGAGATTTTTTTTTTGCTTCATTTTGCAGCTTTCTGTTTAGTCAAAGTGACAAGTGGGGTTGAAGATAGGAGTCTTAATCTCCAAGTATATGAGCATAACTCTCCCATTTCTTTTCTAATAATACAATTTTAGAACAGGCTTTACAAGTTTAAAATTTCCCCAAGCCAAGTATCCTTTAACCCTTGAGATCTTTATTTCATGGGAAGTTTTTGTAACATGAATATATTGCCTTATGTTAAGTGGCCTTATTTTGAATCAGTGGATCTTAAAATTGTCCCATACTAGCCAAATACACTAGGAAGGATAATTAGCGCTCAGGCATGCCTTCGTCACACATCAGAAATGCTCTCAGGAAAACTGAACATCTGAAAATGATTTGGATTTTGTTTCAGTGTTTTATAGTAAAGGGAAAAACATCATTTTTTCTGGGAGCTTTTCTGATTGCTGAAATTTCCATACATCTGGGACCAGAGTTTACCAGCCATAATAGAACCCCATTTGTCTTCTCCCTTATGTGCTGAATGATACTTAGAGCCTATAAAGGTTGGAACTGGAAGATGGAAGACCCAAGTGTGATCAGAACATGCCATACTGTGTGGCAGACTTTCATCTTTGAAACTTACCAGCTAGCACTATAGTAGATATTTATACATGATCTGCTTTTACTTTGGGGGACTTGTTCAGCTTGGGCATGTTTTTATCTTCTACTGAAACTTCAGTGCCCGAGGGTTAGCAGCAGTCCCTCAAAAAGGGCAGTTCTGTGAATCAACCAGACTGTATTTCTCATGTCACATCATAAGTGGGATACATATATTCTGAGCCGACCCCACTGCAGAATCTTCCCCTTCCTGATTGGTTGGGTGTCAAGATGCCCAGGCAGTGTGCCACTTAAAGTCTTCAAGCTAGCCTGCCTGGTGGCTTGGCTTGTGATACTTCTGACCCCTCTAGAAAGAAGTCAGCTTGTATAAAGAGAGGTAAGTGAAAGTACAGACAGCAGCTTTTGGCCACATGAATCTGCTAGGTTTTAACAGAACCTTGGAAGTGAAAATGAATAAAAAGGGCCTTAGTCTTTGTCTTTGGTTTTATTTTATAAGAGCACACTTACTACATTAAACCATCTTGTACTGCCTGCGTTGCTGCAAAAAAAGTAATCTGCAGGTTTATTGTCTGTGGGTTATTCTAGGTTGGAAGTGTTAATCCTGCTGAAAACTTCCGTGTTCTAGTGAGGCAGAAGAGAGCCAGCTTTGAGGAAGGTGAGTTGATACCAGACACTCTGCATTTAACGCAAGGTACATAATTAGGTTAATAAATTTAAAGTCTTGAGTGAAAAGTACAGCCTTTTGTTGTAATGCTTTGCATAGCAGTTTTCTTCCCTGGTGGATCTTTGTGATTGTCCTTTCTTAGTGAGCAACCCAGGCAACATTACGAGCGTACAGGGGCCAGCTTAGCACAAGCCTTCCCAAAGAACTAATTGTAGGTCTTCCTGTTAAGAAAACTGAATCAGAGCTTAGGTTCCACTTCACTGAAGTTCTTTGGGGGTCTTGTGAGTGAGCTTGGAATAAAACATGTTTGTGTCATTGTTCCATATTTTCAGAGACACACAATTCTTCTTCTAGTCTTAAGGGTTTGAGCCCCTTTACGGAAGTCCCAGAAACATCTTGCTGCTGTGCCTAGATTTGATCCTTCTGAAATTGATTGCATCTTCACATTTTTCTCATCATTTACAATCTTGAATTTCAGTTAGGCTTGAGCTGATATTAAAACAGCTTTCAGGGATGGACAAAGGGTCTGGGAGCAACATTCATTCACTTGATTGCATGTAAGTGCCTATTCATTTGTCCTCCAAAGGGTGGCAACTGGCAGTTTTCATCCTGCAGATTTGTGTGTACAACATCATTGCATTCATTATTGCTCTCCAGGGTCAGGCCTGTCCAAGCTGCCTTGTGTGTGAGTATTTATGTTAATGTGTGCACAGAGCTTTCTCTCCCAACTTCTTGGCATTTTAGGGGGAAAAATGACTCCTAAATTTCTAGAAACACTACAACTTTGAGTTTAATCATCTACAGCACCTACCACAGGTCTAGGGAGCCTTACCACTTAAGAGTCTGAGTATCCTAGCAAGAAGCCCAGATTAGCTGTGCTATTGCCCAGAGACAGCTGCTGCCAGGTGCACCTCAGAGAGAGTGCGCACTCTCCCAGTTCCTGTGTGCAGGATCCCTGGAGGCCAGGCCCGGTGGGACCTGCCTGAGGAACACCGACTTGTCAGTGTGGGAATCTGCATTCTTCATGCAGATGATGTACGTATGTTCTGTGTTTTGAGATGGAGAAAGAACTTTTTGCCCTGGTAAGAACTGTCACATAGGAGAAAAGTTTTTGAATTTTAACACAAAACAAAACAATATCTAAGTAGAAGGAGGAAATCTAAAATTAAAGTGATAGTTTTCCAAAAGAATTGGTAGAAACAGTAAATCAGAATTTCTCTCCTTCGTATATTGGGGTGACCAAAGGAGGCTTACACAGCATTGTACTTGAGCTGTCGTCTGTTTGGCTGCATGTTGTGACTTGTGACTGTGTTTGGAAGGATGCAGAGACATTACTGTACAAGTCAATGAACTTTATTGTCTATCAGGATCTTAGTGTTTTTGAAGAAAGAGTGAAGCCTTCTTTGCTTTTGACTATATGTTGTCAGTTACCTCGGCCAGCATGAGAGGTACTCCCCTTGGAAGTGATGGGTCTCCCTGGTCCGTGTAGGCACAGTCTCTTCAGGGACTCAGTCCAGCACCATCATCACTAGGTAAAGGCAGCCACTAGGTAGTGTCTTCCACGTTCGAGTCATTGTGCTAGCACATTATTATATTCTTCGTCTCAGTTATCCCACATAGCAATCCTGCTGAGGCTGTGAGCAAGTGGAGAAAATGTTAGAGCTTTAATAGCTGGTGCCAGAATCTTTTGAAAAAGATCGTCGTTTTTATTGGTACAATACTCCAATAAGTGGTTGTGGGTAGAAATCCTGGGGTTGGTTGTTGGCCAGTGCTTGGGTTCAGGGGAGGGGGAAGCTACTAGTATCACAGAAGTAGAAAAACTGGAGCTAGTTCAGGAGAGGAAGGGATGAGGAGAAAAGGTAAGAGGGAGAGGAAGTGAACGAATTTATGTAAGGGCACAGCATTCTACGGTTTGTTCCCACCTCACAGCTCTATATGTTCTGTGTCAGTAAAACTCTGGAATGCTTGGTTTGAGTGCTGTATTTGGGGAAACTGGTGAAGAGGCAAAGCTTTGGATCCAGAATTACGTTAGGAAGAGAAGTGAAAATACCTGAGAGCACAGGAGACCAGAGTCTGAGAGATAAGGAGACCATAAATCCAGATAATTTGCTCACATCTTGGGAAAACACGTTTCCCCTAGGCCCTGGAATTGGGGATTCAAAACAGTCTAGTGAAAATAACAAAGGCAAGTGACCCCTAGATGGCATAGAGGTTATAATAGGTAGTATTATCCCCATTTTTCCATTATGGAAAACTGTAAAACTGGAAAAGATAAACTTAACCAAAAAACCACATAGGGGTTCAAATCCATGTCTCTTTCCAAATACCAGATTTTTCCACTTAGCTGTACTGTTTCTCCTGGTTCCTAATGCCCTTTCCTACACAGGTTTTTTTTTCTTGTTTAGACATAATAAGGTCATGTGTTTTGAATGTGCCTACAAATAGCACTTTTGATGAGTAGTCTGTCCATTTATGCTGAGTGCTGGTGGATTGCTAGTGTTATGGTGGTGGGTGTCTCTGCAGCTAGGACTTGGTTGTCACAGCTCTCTGGTGACCTCAAAAGCAGACTTTCTGCAGAGCTATGGGAAAATGGGACTGCCCGCTTGATAGCAACTGCGGTGGACCCTTGGACAATGCAGGATTAAGGGTGCCAATGCCCCATGCAGTCAAAAATTCACATATAGTTTTTGACTCCCCCAAAACTGAATTACTAATAGCCTACTGTTAGGCTGCAAGCCTTGCTGATGACATAAACAGTCGATTAACACCTGTTTTGTATGTTATGTGTATTACATACTGTATTCTTACAATAAAGTAAGATAGAGAAAAGAGTTTTTTCAAATTATCGCAAATCGCCCAAAATTTTTCCAGTGTATTCATTGATAAAACAAATCCACGTTAGTGGACCTGTGCACTTCAAAACCACGTTGTTCAAGGGTCAGCCATAGTTCTGTTTCGTGGTCCTAACTTGGCTTTTCTTTTATCCATCCCTTTCTTACTTCAAGTTCCAGAAGTTTTGTTTCTTCATTACTTTTCCCACCTTCATTATGCATGGGCAGTCTCTTTACTGAGGCCCTTTTTAAACCAAGACTGACATCCCTTGGAAGCCCAAAGGACTCCAACGTTTAAGCCTCCCTGGTATTGATGTTCTTTATCCCTCTAGGAAATCTCTGCCTAGGGTCAGGGTCAGGGGTAGGGAGAGAAACCCTCTCTTTTCTCAAGTATATCTGTTTTGTTTTGTTTTTTAATTCAGTTGCCAAAGCATGATCAATAATAGATAGTTGGTAAGTTTGTTTTACCTTTAGTTAGAACTTGGCCCTTTCACCTTTTGTTATAAACTAATATGTGGTTGTAATTCCTTTCTCTCTGGCCTAATAGTACTGTAGTCATACTCTGAGTATGTGCTTCTGTCCCCTTGACATTAGTTGTAGGCATCTACACATTTTCTTCTGGTTTTCAATGTGGGTAATATTTCTTGTCCTAAGCTTATTGGCATAGAGGACCTAACCCTGAACCCCAGGGACTTGTTCTTTCTGGGTGCCAATGCTCTGTAAGCTGACTTTTGATTCTCAGGTCCTCTTCTTTGCTGGTCCCTTTCCTCCTCCCTCCTTACCCACCCCACCATTCTGTCACTATAGTTTTACAATAGAAAAATCTTGACTGTGGCTGTATATGTAACAATCATCTGTTAATTGTGAAAGTAGACTTGTTTCCCTCACACAGTATTCGTAAGCACACCAGTGCCATCATGGACTGTGATCTGTAGATGTGGGTTATTGGAAGAACCTGAGTCCACAGAGTTCTCAGCGACTCCTCAAACTGAAGTTACCACTTACATGAACACCCTCTTCCACCAGCTGTTCAGTAGAGCCACTGAGGAGGAACCCCGTGGATCTCAAACTCTTTGTCCCTTCCTTGCTTCTAATTAGGAAGAATGCTAAAATGCCCAAAAGATAGCAAAATGGAGGAGAAGGAAAAGCCACATTACTACATGCCTCCAGATAACTCCTGCATGATTGAGATGTGTCTGAATCTACAGGTTCCCACTGGGTATGAGATGTCATGCAAGGAGCTTGAACGACCCTGGTCTGGTCTGTCAGAACAGGTTCTCAGAGGACCTTAGGAGCCAGAAGAGATGGATACATGGAGACAGAAAAAAGGATGGAATGTGACTTTGTAACTTGAGATGATGGTTTTTCTTTCATGGACCCTGGTTTTGCTGCTTAGATTTGTAGGTTGATATCAGGCTTCTGAATAGTGAGAGGGTGACAAAGCTCCTTTCCACCAAACTGAATTCACAGGAGCGTGATTGGTTTAAAAAGGCAAAACCTGTCAAGAAAAGACATCTTAAGTGGAAATGGTATGGATTCTTACTTGGGGTCTGATACTTCACATGAGGTTTATGTATGGTGAGCAGTAATTTGCACATAGCCATCTGATTAGATGAAGGTGACTATTCTGTGGCTCCTGGGGCATTTCATTTCTGTCGTATCTCTTCCCTCGCTTTGGTTGGGTCGTGTCTCATTCTCAAGTCTTGCTGCCTTTGTTCTCCAGCCTACCGTATTCTCATTCATCACACAAGGTCCTTTCAGTTTTAAAGGGTATTTCCTAAAAATTCACTTTTGCAAGACCTTTCAGCACTAGGTAGAATGATAGTAATAAAATTACATCATTTATCAAAGCCAAAGAGACTTTTTTCAATTCTGTGTTCATATGATATGTCTCTGTCCCATTTGCACAGCAGTTTCCTTCCATGTATTACGTGATTCTCCACCTTGAGTCAAGCCCTCAACTGTGAATTCTCAAAAGTTGGAATCAAGGAGAAGTTTCCCACGTGTGTTTTCTTTTTTTAATGGGTCCTGATTTGTATAATCTTAGGCATGAATGTAACCTGCCCCTGGCTTTTTCCAGATAAAGATCAGAAGATAAAAATAAGGCCTTTATCTGTTGTTTTGCACAGAGCTGGTAAATTTAAGAAAAGTAAGTTCTGTCAAATACCTTGAACATCTTGAAATAAGGATACCAAAAGCAGTCACTACAAATTTAAATGTCTTTGGCCCTATAAAAGTTTTCTTTTTAACAGTCTGACATACTTTGTTAGTCCTTTCCCAAGATAGCAGTGATGCATCTAGTCAAGAGACAGAAAATACATGATTACCGATTCTAAAGATTTAGTTTATACTTTTATATGTTTTATTAAATATCTGACTGGATTCCTTCTTGACTCATTTAATTTTAAGTTGTTAAACCCCAGAACTTGATGATGCAGGCTTCCTTTATGTCTCATTTATCAATGACGGGTAGTCCCACTTGAAAACAAAAATCAGATTATTTGGAATCATAAAGGATACTTGCTAAAAGGGTGTGGTATTATCCTTACTGGCTTATTCATCTTCCAGGTGGGTGTACTGAGGCCCAGAGTAATTGACTTTGCACAGATTATTGCAAGTGTGTGAAAGACACTGGACCTAATTCCAGAGAGCCAGTTCTTGGCTTCTTGTGGCTTAAACTTCATTAGTTGCGGGCATTTCCTTAGATGGCACAGAACTACCCTGACATTTACATTTTAATACCATAGAATTTATCGACCAGGTAATGAAAATGAAATCATTGAATTGAAGACAAAAAGAAAAAATTTAAAAGGCATGATATAGAAACCAAAGACTGTCATACACACATAACGGGAAGTATGTTCAGTTTTCAGCAATTCTCCCTAAAAGGCTCCTATCCATTCTTACTTAGCTTCTACAATCCTTTCAAGTTCCTGTCAGTCTGTGACAGATTATCTCATTACAGGACATGCTCTTACAAAATGTAGCCTGGCTATTCGTTAACAAAGAGGCCTAACCAGTAGCACAAAAATAAAAGCTTGTTTGCAGTGGTTATGTTCTCAGCACTAAGATGTCTTCCTGAGGCCATTAAAGTAAGCCTGTATGTGATACACTACAGCATTCCTGTTTTCACCTAGTGTTTTGTTTTTTCATAGTAGGTGGTAAAGTTTCTTGCCTTCAACTTGCTGAGTACTTTTTTCCTTTTTATGCTTAACGTGGAAAGGATATTTTCCCCTATGGCTGAAAATATGGAACTTGTATGAACACTTTCCCTACATCAGAAGACCAGAGTCTGTTCAGGGTGCATTTAGCTGTATTTAGTGACCCACTGATTTGCACTGATGACCCCTGCCAGTCGTGAAACAAGGCGCGTGCTTACAATTGGCCCTGATGGGAATGCAGAACTAATAATGGATGCTTCAGGGAAAGGGTATGTTACCCAACTGGCTGTTGGAGTTCACCCTTGCAGTGAGTGTCAGTGAGAGTGATATGTGAGGCAGAGCTGTTGAAGTACTTATTCATGGCAATTCTGGTTCTTTCCCTCTACGTAATAAATTCTTCCTTGTGGGGAAGATGATTGTCATGTGGGGCATTGCACTTGGTTCTCCTTGCATTGGACTGTCTTTAAGATTGCTTCTGAAGCCAAGCTGGTTAAAAAAGGAAACTGTTTTCAGATTGTGCTGATGTGCAAACGGCTTTAATCAACAACTTAAAGTGACTGCTCGTGACAAAAAACAGAAGCTCTTAACCAATTAAGATGTTTAGGAAAGGATGTTAGGCTTTTGTTAAAATAGTGACTAATCAGCTGAAATGTGTTAAGAGGAAGCTAGAAACAGCTTGGAATCCCGCTTAAATGCTGTAAAAGTGTATCAGTCCTCCCCTTTTAAATTGCAAGCCCAAGGCAAAAACTGTGCTGACGCCAAAAGAAGAGGCAAGCATAATTTGATACAGTTAGTCTTATCTGTTATCCATGTCTACATAAGACTTCTTTAAAAAATGGCATGCTTGTTTCTTGGGCCAGAAAAGGGAAGGGAGTTTGGTTCAGACACAGAAAATTTTCATCAGGGCTTGAGAGTATTTTCAACTAGATGTCTTTGAACATAGGAGAAAAGTTAATTTTTTTTTTTTTGCAGTTCCCTATAGACAGTTGGAGAAAAATATTAAAAATATTTAGTTAATAGTTATGATTAAGGGCCCTGCCGTGGACTGAATTGTGTTAGAAGTTCACATGGTAAAGCTCTGACCACTAATTGATGGTGTTTGAAGATGGAGCCTCTGGGAGGTCATTTGGCTTGGATAAGGTCATGAAGGTAAAGCCGTGATAATGGGATTAGTGCGGTTATTAAGAGACACCAGAGTTTGTGCTCTCTTCTCTCCTCTTCCTCTCTCTTCTCTCTGCCATCTGAGAATACAATGGGAAGGTGATTACAAGCCAAAAAAAAGAGCCCTCACCAAAACCTGACCGTGCTGGTGCCAGTCTCCAGAGCCACGAGCAGGTGAAGTTCTGTTGTTGAAGCCACCTGGTCCGTGGTGTTTTGTTATGGCATCCTGAGCTGACTAATTCAGGCTCATTTTCATTTCCTTTGTCAGATTAAACTGCTGAAATCCTGTAGTTTGTCTTTGTCAGTGGTAATGAGATGGAACCATAGCCATTAGAATTGCCATTAGAATTGCTGTATTCAGGATATAGCTCAAGATAGCCACTGTAGGCCTTTGGAGTCAAAAACCATTTTTCATGTAACTGTCTTTTGAATCTAGTAGTTTCTTTGGGACACTGAAAGTAAAATTTGCTTTCTAAGCTTTAGCAGTTATTTTGTGTAGAAACATCTACATCAAACATTCTGTCTGAATCTCCACAAATCCCTTAACTGTCAGGGTCTTTAGCCCTCCACGGAAACCCCCTGAACCTGCAGAGGAGTGAGGGGAGAGCACGCCCCGGCAAGGCGAGGTCGGGAGAGGCAAGTGCCGGCTGTCCGCCCGATCCCCAGCCCCCGATCTCAAGGACAAACAGACGCGACAGGGAGCTCAGTCAAAGCAGGAACTCGCTTACTGCAGAAACAGCAAGGCATAGATAGTACTCATGGGCCAATCAGCACAAAGGTCAGGCAGTCACAAGCCCTTCACGCAGGAAGGCACATCATACAGGTAAATGGTGTCCACGAGCTGATCACATTCGCGGAAGACTTGAGTCACCAATCAGGAGCGGGAGGCAGGCCTAAGCAGAAAATCACCCTCCTTTCGAAAGCAGGCAGAGCACCGCCCTTTGTGCATCTGGCGGGTGCCATCTTAACAATGATTCAGCATTTCAGGCATTTTCTTTTGGAGTCTAGAATACCCTACATTTCCCCCTTTTTGTTTTTGTATGGAGGTTAGTCGCTAGCCAGAGAGGAGCGAACCCTACCAGAGTCACCTTATCGAAGGTGGGACTCTGACGGTGTGGGGTGTCAGCATTCAGTAGGCTACGAAACTTCAATAGGCCAATATATCAGTGGCGGGGGTCAATCGACCTCTAGTGTAAAACTTTGTCATGGCTATAGGACTACAGTTTCAACATCTTGATAGTTAAAGCCATTCTCATATGGTTCCCACGCATTGTTGCGCAGGGATTGATATTGTTGCCTAAGTACCATGAGATGTACAGCATTTATCCTATTTTTTTATGAACCCAATCAGCTTATTAACAACACGACGACTAAAGGAAAGTAATAGAAAGATAGAAGTACTCTTAATTAGGACTGCAGCAAAATAATAGTTGTCTCCTGCAACACAGCTATATCTAGTAATACAACAAGTAGATGGAATAACCCCAAAGGTGCGCCCATTGCATTGCTGACACCAATTGCCCCAAGCCTGGGTTATAGGTGCCCCTATAGTCAATATGAACACAACAACAATAAAGAGGGACATCTGGAATCTTATCTCAAAGTCCTCTTTGAATCTGGGTCCTTCGGAGAATTTCTTTGGAGGTGTCTGGGGTGGGCCGGGTGGAGATGGACTCTTCAGTCTCTAGTAAGATTGTTATGCTTCAAGTCCTCCAGAAGACTGTAAAGGATCAGTCCAGCGGTAGCGGCAGTCAGCGAAGCCAGTCACTAACAGGCAGAGCGTCCACCAAGGGTGATGCGGCAAGGGCATTTCCTGGAAGAAAAAGCATAAGGGGACCCTCAAGAGCGGGTGGCGCTCTTGGGTTTTCCTTTTTGTTTTCCCCTTCCCCTGCGCCGGGAACGGGTAATTTCAAATTGCGGGCAGGAATCCAAATTGGATTCAAATCTCCTATAGGAAACACACATCCGAATCCCCTGCCCATACTTATCAGTGGGTCTGGTCCTCGCCATTGCCCAGTCAGCTGGTCTTTCCAGCGTACTTCAACTTTGGCATATGGCGTTTGGTTTGTCCAATGTCTCTGAAAAGCCGTTAAGGATAGATCCTTTGAAAAATTTAAAACATTTAATGTAAGCATAGCTATTCGCAGTTGATCGTGGGGGTTTGTTCCCCCTTTTTGTTTTTGTAATAACTCTTTCAGCGTTTTATTCTGGCACTCTACAATTGCTTGGCCTTGCAGGTTATATGGGATCCCTCTGGAGTGGCTTATGTGCCATTTATCAAAAAATTCTTGCAAGGCCTTGCTAATAAAGCAGGGGCCATTGTCTGTTTTTACTTGGTGTGGTATGCCTAGGGTAGCAAAGCATTGCAAAAAATGGCTTTGAGCATGTTTGGCTCTTTCTCCCGTATGGGCAGTAGCCCAGCAAGCATGGTAGTAAATATCAATTGAGACAAACACAAATTTTAGTTTTCCAAAGGCTGCATAGTGAGTGACATCAGTCTGCCAAAGACAATTTGGTTTAAGACCTCTTGGGTTAACTCCTGGGGATTGCAGGGGTGGAACTTGCAGGAATGGTAAACAGGATTTACAGGTCCTAATGATTTTCTTTAAGTCCTTGATGGGAATATGAGAGAATTTGTGATGAAGCCCCCTCCAGTTAAGGTGAGTAAGGTCGTGGAAGTCTTGGGCTCATTGGAGGTCTAGAGTCTGCTGTGCAGATATGGTCTGAACAGCAGAGGATGCCAATTGATCAGCCATCAGGTTCCCCTGGGAGAGGAGTCCAGGTAAGCCCTGGTGTCCTCGAAGATGTTGCACAAATATGGGTCTGGATTGCCCTATTAACAAGGACCTCACTTGAATCATCAAGGGGGTTATGGGATTTTTATCTAGCTGAATGTGAGAGGACACCAAGGCAGGGATAGGTTAACAACATATAGACTGTCAGAGAAGAGGTTCATAGGCTCGTGAATTTTGTCTAGAGCCATTGCAGTGGCATATAGCTCTTTAAATTGAGCTGATCCATTGACCCTCTCGAAGTATTTGTCCTCTCCCAGCTTGCTCGGGGAGCAGGGTGGGGGGAGGATAACAACAGAAGATCCTTCCTTTCCCCCGTCAGTAAAAACATTCAGGGCATCAGTGAGGGGTTTACTCAGAAAGAGCTTAGGAGTGGTCCAGTTCAGCTTGGCGAAGGAGGTAGCCCATCTATTAGGCCCGTAATGGCCAACAATTTTACCCCATAAGCCAGTCAGGACATTAGATACTCTATTATGATTTCGCCTGATCCATTCGAAGTCGGACAGACGGTAGGGAACAGTCAAATTGTCTGTGTCTTTCCCATAATGCCCTAGTGTGATGTCTCTACCCTTAATTATGAGGTCTGCCAATTGATCCAGTTGGGCATACACTCGAGGGGCCCCCCCTATCGATGCGTGAACCCATTGGAGGGGACCTGCTGGGTGACGACTGCGGTGAGCAGTTCCGAGCCAGGGAGGATCTACAGGCAGAGTTCACAGTCAGACTGATACCTGGCCACTTGGACATTATCAAGTGCTAATTGAATCTTTTTAAATATTTGCTTATGTCCCTCTGTCAGCACAACAAGCTCAGATGGGGTTTTATCTTTTAACAACTCAAAGAGAGGGATAAGGTCCTCTGTTGTAATGTGGAGCCAGGGTCGTAGCCAGTTAAGCTCCCCTAATACCTTTTGTAGTTCTACTAGGGAGTAGGAGTCCTTGATAGATAGCTGGGGTTTGAGGGGACACACAGAGTCCAGGTGAAGCCTCGCTCCCAGTATTTCAAAGGGAGGTATGGTCTGCACCTTGTTGCTGGACACATGTAACCCCCCTTGTTTCAAGAGGGTTTGGAGCTTCTGGTAGGCAGAGCTCAGCTGTTGGGTAGTGGATGCTCCCAAAATAATATCATCCACGTATGCATATAGGACCACCCCTGGCCACTGTTGAAGGGGCTGCAAAACCTGAGAGACATATCGTTGGCAAAAGGCTGGGCTGTTAGCCATGCCTTGTGGTAACACTGTCCATTCATATCGCTCATCAGGCCCCTGAAAACTGGTGGAAGGTACAGAGAAAGCAAACTTCTCGCAATCAGCGGGGTTGAGGGGAATGGAGAAGAAAAAACAATCCTTAATATCAATCACAATGAGGGACAAATCTTTTGGAATGGATGGAATCCAGGGCAACCCCCTCAGGGGCGTGCCCACAGGAACCATCAGCTCCTTGATCTTTCTTAAATCCTGTAACATCCTCCACTTGCCAGAGGCCTTCTGAATAACAAAAATGGGACTATTCCATGGGCTTAGGGAAGGTCTAATGTGTCCCAGTTTTAATTGTTCTTGGGTAATTTCTTTAAGTCTTTGAAGCTTAGCTTGTGGTAATGGCCACTGCTCCACCCAGACTGGAGGTCCTGGGAGCCATGTAATGGCAGGTGTTATCAGAGCAGTGGCCTTTAGGATTGGGGGTGCGGCTTCACTCAGGAAAGGGGCATATTAGGTCTCGAAGCCTCAAAGGAAGGCTCCCCCCTATAATCACTGAATCTAGACTTTGGGTTCTTAGAACAACCAAATTGTCGTTGGTATTCTTCTTTCCCCAATATGTCTTCATAAAGAATTTTAGGATCATTGGTAATGTAGACATCGGCTGCTCCTAGAATGTCTTGGCCCAGCAGGTTAGCTGTCAGGCCAGAGTCAACGAGGGGTCTGACTTCCCCATGGTTGCTATCTACGTCTTCCCATTTAAGCCAGTCCTTAGTCTCCTCAGAGGTCGCATTGCCTCCAACACCTAGTAAAGGGGGTTCCGGGACTAGCCTCCAGTGGAGGGGAACTTCCTCCTTTCTAAGCACAGTTTGGTCTGCCCCAGTGTCAATTAGGCAGCAGAACCTTTTTCCTGATATGAATATGTCCATCTTTGGTCTTACCCCCGGTATTATGGGCACTGTCCAATGGGCCCTGGGGGAATCAAAAGAACTCCTTCCTCCTTGGGCTAATGGGGCTCGAGGTTGCCCCTCCCCTAGTTTAAAGAGTTACTTTGAAGGTCAAACTTAGATTGGCAGTCCTTCTGCCAATGGAACCCTTTCTTACATCTAGGGCAAGGTGTTTTAGGTGGGAGCTTGTTTTTCTTAGGCATTATGGAAGCTCCTTGACCGCCATTTGTGGCGTAGTCATTGGGGCTCTCTCTTTTGAAATGTCCTGTTTTGCCGCACCCAAAACAGGTTTGGCTTTTCACTCCTTGGTTTGGGGCTCTGTTCCCTTGGGGCCAAAGAGAGAGGGCTGTAGTTAAGGCCTCCGTTAAGGAAGCTCTTTGCGCCTGCAAGGCGGCAATCAAGGTTTGAGACCGACGGGCTTGGGTACCTACATCTTTGGTGGTGACTATCCACTTTTCCATAGATCGATCTTTTAGCCCTGCACAGGCCAACTGGTGGTCAGTAGTCATCCCCTCCCAAACCAACATTTTAACGAATTGATCCCACAAGGGCCCTGAGAGAAATTTATGCTGCAAGCTCTTTTCTACCCTGTCTACAAAGGATGGAAGGTCCTCAGTGGGCTTTTGGGTGGTTCCGGAAACCGGCGGTTCCGAGGGGCCTTCCTCCAGTTTTTTCCAGGCGGCCAGCCCAAGGGCTCTTACTTGCTCCTGATAAGGGGCGGGAATGGCGGCCTGCTGGAGACCCGTAGCAAACTGGTCACTGGTCCCCAAGAGCATCCCAAAGGTAACGGGAATCGGAGGGTTTGCAGATTGGTTTCTCTCTGCCTGGACGTAGCATTCCTCCCTAAAGAAGGCACACCACTTAAGGAACAGGGGACCAGGAAGGACTGCCTTTGCCAAGCTCTTCCAATCCTGAGTAGTGCAGTGCTGATGAGCTAACCCTTGGAGGATGGTCTCGGCCCACGGGGAATTAGGCCCATCCTCCGAGACTGCCTTCTCTAGTTCTTTGTGCTCTTGGGTCTCCCAGGGGTACCATGCGGCTGGCCTGTTCCCGCCAGGGTTAACATTTACCAGAAATGCCTGATAAGATGGCGGCACCAGCCCATTCCTGCCAGAGTTAATGGTTGCCAGAAACGCCAGATAAGATGGCAGTGAGGCGGTGTCAGGTGGCCTCTCAGCAATAGATGCTGATGGGTCGGGGCCAGCCCAGGGATCCATATCCATCCTGGGCAGGGCAGGATGGAGCTTTGGAGGTGACCTGAGATGTTCCTCATCAAAACATTCCCATTCCCTTTTCTCCAGGGGTGCGGACGCCTCCTTAGGAGTTGGTTTATCTGGTTCTTTTGGGCATTGCCTATTAGCTCCCTGTTTTCTGGGACTTGCGGGACCCACCAAGCGGGGCGATAAAGATCGAGTGTTCCCGAAACATGCCTTAAGGGCTGACAGCATAGGGTACACTCCCAGAAGGGGGTCTCCACTCCGGTCTATCTCTCCCTTTCTGATCAGTCGTTCGACATGGTCCCAGGTGGAATAATCAAAAGGGTTACTGACAGGGAGCCAGGGGGCTACCCTCACAAAGGTCTCCCAGACTCTTTCAGCCTGGGAATCTGAGAGTTCTAACCCTCGGCTTTTAAGCATGTATCTCCGTGCTTTAAGCGCAGGTTCATCCTTAGAGGTTGCCTGCCCCATCTTTTCGGGGGTGCACTTACCTTGAACCATGCTTGGCCCGACTTGCTGGTACTTTCAGTTTGTCGACCGAGTCTTCAAGCAACACGTTGGGTGCCAGACATCGGGGTTTTTAGCCCTCCACGGAACCCTCCCTGAACCTGCAGAGGAGTGAGGGGAGAGCACGCCCTGGCAAGGCGAGGTCAGGAGAGGCAAGTGCCGGCTGTCCGCCCGATCCCCAGCCCCCGATCTTGAGGACAAACAGACGCGACAGGGAGCTCAGTCAAAGCAGGAACTCGTTTACTGCAGAAACAGCAAGGCATATATAGTACTCATGGGCCAATCAGCACAAAGGTCAGGCAGTCACAAGCCCTTCACGCAGGAAGGCACATCATACAGGTAAATGGTGTCCACGAGCTGATCACGTTCGCAGAAGACTTGAGTCGCCAATCAGGAGCGGGAGGCAGGCCTAAGCAGAAAATCACCCTCCTTTCGAAAGCAGGCAGAGCACCGCCCTTTGTGCATCCGGCGGGCGCCATCTTAACAATGATTCAGCATTTCAGGCATTTTCTTTTGGAGTCTAGAATACCCTACACTTAACTAGATTGCACTTACTTATTGGCAGTTTTTGTTCGTTGAAGTATAATTTTCTACTGTAAAATGTATTCATGTCTAAGTGCAGTTCAGTGATCTTTTATAAATTTATAGAGTTGTACGATCATTACCACAGTCCAGTTGAAGAACTTTTCCCTCACCCCAAAAAGTTTGTGGCTATTTGTAGTCAATTCTCTTTTCCCCTACTACCACCCCAAGCAATCATTTTCTGTGTCTATAGATCAGCCTTTTCTAGAAATTTCATACAGAATGTCTATAGATCTGCCTTTTCTAGAAATTTCATACAGATTTCACTCACAGTGCAGAGTCTTTTACATCTGTGTGGGTAAAATTGTAACATTTCCAGAATATCTTGCCTGTCTTTAGAGCATCTGCATATCAATAGGCGTTCAGAGGTGGAAAGAAGTATGGCTTTAGTGCATTTGCATCATTCCTCTGGTGGAGAGAAGTTTATCTCCATATCCGTGGGTAATTACCTGGGCAAGGAGGGCTGTTCTGTACCCAAGAGGAAAGAGGAGGGCCGGTTTTGCTTTTGCTGAAGCAGGAAAGAGAGAAATGGCCCCAGACTGCAGTTTGTAAGCAATAAACAGATTTTAAACTTTATTTCTCCTCTTGACTGATTTCAGTTTTTAGAGGTATTTTGCCTCAGGATTTCCTTTCCCTGGACTTACAATCTGATTTCTTTCACTTAGCATAATGTTTTTGAAGTTTGTTCATGTTGTAGGATGTATCAATAATTGATTTTTCTGTTATTGAATAATATTCCATTTTATGGATATGCCACATTATGTTTATCCATTCACCAGTTGTTGGATATTTGTGTTGTTTCCAGTTTTTAGTTCTTAGAAATAATGCCACTATGGACTGGTGGTTACCATGTGCGTGGGTGGGGAGAGTAAGGGGGATAAAAGGACACAAAAATTCTCAATCATAATATACGTTGGTCACGGGAATGGTAGTACAGCATGGAGAATAATATAGCCAATGATTCTGTAACACATCTTCCTATGTTGACAGACAGTAACCGCACTAGAGGGGGTGAGGATTTAATAATGTAACTGCTGAGCCACTGTGTTGTATACTTGAAAGCAATATAAGATTGTATATCAAAGATACTTTGAAAAAATAATGCCACCGTGAACATCTGCATACAATTATTTGTTCATTTTTCTGGGTGGAATTTCCAGGCCATATGGGAAGTTTATGTTTTAACTTTTTAAGAGAACTCTTTTCAGAAGCAGTTTGCCATTTTACATTCCCACCAGCAGTGAATGAAGGCTCTGCTTTCTCCATTATCTTTGTGACCCTGGTGTGTCAGTCTTCTCAGTATAGCTATTCTGATGGCACTGTGTTGGTATCTTACTGTGGTTTGAATTTGTATTCCTCAAAGACTAATGATGCGAAAGAAACATTTTTCACCTGCTTACTAGCCATTCATATATCTTCTTTGGTGAAATGTCTGTTCAAATCTTCCATCCATTTTTAATTAGGTTGTCTTACTAAGATGCAGAGAGTTCTGTGTATATTCTGGGTACAAGTTCATTATTGGATATTTTCTACAGTCTTTGGTTTGTCTTTCTAATGGTGTCTTTTGAAGTGTAAAGTTCTTAATTTTGATTGTCTTGTTTATAATTTTTTTCTTTATGGACTGTCATTTTGTTGTCATATATAAGAAATCCTTGCCTACTTCTTGTCACAAAGATTTTTTCCTGTGTTTTCTTCTGAAAGTTTTAGGTCTGTAATCCATTTTGAGTTGATTTTTGTAAATGGGTATGAGCTAAGTGTCTAGATTAATTTTCATCAGGGTAACCAATTGCCTCAGCACCATTTCTTGAAAAGATTGTCCTTTTCCCATTGAATTCCCTTGGCAACTTGTTAAAATCAATTGACATAAATGTAAGTTTATTTCTATACTCTAAATTCTGTTACATTGACCTATTTCTGTCCTTCACTAATACATTGTTTTGATTACTTTAACGTTATAGTAAGTTTTGAAATACTGTAATATGTCTTCCAATTTTGTTCTTTTCTAAAATTGCTATGCTAATCTAGGTCCTTTGCATTTCCATATAAATTTTAGGATCAGGTTTTCAATTTGCACAAAAAAGCCCACTGGTATTTCAGGGGTTTCACTGGGTATGTAGAATAATGGAGAATTTCTGTCTTAATTAATGAAATTTCTGATCCATGAATATGGAATATTTCTCCATTTTTAGATCTTACTCTCTCTCCATAACATTTTATAGGCTTTTATGTATAAGTCCTGTGCTTCTGTTACATTTTTGCCAACTATTTTATTCTTTTTAGTGCTATTGTGAATGGAAGTTTTAAAGTTATTTTTTGGGTTGTTTGTTGATACAGAAATACTGATTTTTACATGTTGATCTTATATCCTGTAACTTATTAAACTTGTTTTTTTAGTTCTAGTTCTTTATAAAAGCCTTTGGATTTTCTTCTTCCTTTCTAACTTGTATGCTGTTAATTTCTTTTTTATATATACTTTATTTTTGTATCATTAATCTACAATTACATGTGCAATATTATGGTTATTAAACTACCCCCTTCATCAGGTCCTCCCCACCAACCCCATTAGAGTCACTGTCCATCAGCATAGTGACATGCTATAGAGTCACTACTTGTCTTCTCTGAGTTGTACAGCCCTCCCCGTGCCCCCCCAACATTACATCTGCTAATCATAATGCCCCTTATTCTCCCTTGTCCGGCCCTTCCCACCCATCCTCCCCGTGCCCTTTCCCTTTGGTAACTATTAGTCCATCCTTGGATTCTGTGAGTCTGCTGCTGTTTGGTCTTTCAGTTTTTCTCTTTGTTCTTATACTCCACATATGAGTGAAATCATTTGATACTTGTCTTTTTCGGCTTGGCTTATTTCACTGAGCGTAATACCCTCTAGCTCCATCCATGTTGTTGCAAATGGTAGGATTTGTTTTCTTCTTATGGCTGAACAATACTCCATTGTGTATATGTACCACATCTTCTTTATCCATTCATCTACTGATGGACACTTAGGTTGCTTCCATTTCTTGACTATTGTAAATAGTGCTGCAATAAACATAGGGGTGCATATGTCTTTTTGAAACTGGGCTGCTGTGTTCTTAGGGTAAATTCCTAGGAGTGGGATTCCTGGGTCAAATGGTATTTCTATTTTGAGTTTTTTGAGGAACCTCCATACTGCTTTCCACAATGGTTGAACAAGTTTACATTCCCACCAGCAGTGGAGGAGGGTTCCTCTTTCTCTGAATCCTCGCCAGCATTTGTTGTTCTTAGTCTTTTGGATGGTGGCCATCCTTACTTGTGTGAGGTGATATCTCATTGTGGTTTTAATTTGCATTTTCCTGATGATTAGTGATGTGGAGAATCTTTTCATGTGTCTGCTGGCCATCTGAATTTCTTCTTTGGAGAACTGTCTCTTCATATCCTCTGCCCATTTTTTAATTGGGTTATTTGCTTTTTGGGTGTAGAGGCGTGTAAGTTCTTTATATATTTTGGATGTAAACCCCTTGTCAGATATGTCATTTACAAATATATTCTCCCATACTGTAGGATGCCTTTTTGTTCTGTTGATGGTATCCTTTGCTGTACAGAAACTTTTTAGTTTGATGTAGTCCCATGAGTTCATTTTTGGTTTTGTTTCCTTTGCTCGAGGAGATACATTGAGGAAGAAGTCACTCATGCTTATATTCAGGAGATTTTTCCCTGTGTTGTCTTCTAAGAGTTTTATGGTTTCATGACTTACATTCAGGTCCTTGATCCATTTCGAGTTTACTTTTCTGTATGGGTTTAAACAATAATCCAGTTTCATTCTCTTGCATGTAACTGTCCAGTTTTGTTAACACCAGCTGTTGAAGAGACTGTCATTTCCCCATTGTATGTCCATGGATCCTTTATCATATATTAATTGACCATATATGGTTGGGTTTATATCTGGGCTCTCTAGTCTGTTCCATTGGTCTATGGGTCTGTTCTTGTGCCAGTACCAAATTGTCTTGAGTACTGTGACTTTGTAGTAGAACTTGAAGTTGGGGAGCATAATCCCCCCAGCTTTATTCTTCCTTCTCAGGATGGCTTTCGCTATTCGGGGTCTTTTGTGGTTCCATATGAATTTTAGAATGATTTTCTCTAGTTCGTTGAAAAATGCTGTTGGTACTTTGATAGGAATTGCATTGAATCTGTAGATTGCTTTAGGCAGGATGGCCATTTTAACCATATTAATTCTTCTTATCCAGGAGCACAGGATGTGTTTCCATTTATTGGTGTCTTCTTTAATTTCTCTCAGGAGTGTCTTGTAGTTTTCAGAATATAGGTCTTTCACTTCCTTGGTAGGTTTACTCCTATGTATTTAATTCTTTTTGATGCAACTTTGAATGGAATTGTTTTCCTGATTTCTCTCTCTGCTAGGTCATTGTTAGTGTATAGGAATGCCACAGATTTCTGTGCATTGATTTTGTATCCCGCAACTTTGATGAATTCAGATATTAGATCTAGTAGTTTTGGAGTAGATTCCTTAGGGTTTTTTATGTACAATATCATGTCATCTGCAAACAGGGACAGTTTAACTTCTTCCTGGCCAATCTGGATGCCTTTTATTTTTTTGTGTTGTCTGATTGCCATGGCTAGGACCTCCAGTACTATGTTGAATAGAAGTGGAAGAGTGGACATCCTTGTCTTGTTCCCTATCTTAAAGGAAAAGCTTTCAGCTTCTTGCTATTAAATATAATGTTGGCTGTGGGTTTGTCATATATGGCCTTTATGATGTTGAGGTACTTGCCCTCTATACCCATTTTGTTGAGAGTTTTTATCATGAATGGATGTTGAATTTTGTCAAATGCCTTTTCAGCATCTATGGAGATGATCATGTGGTTGTTGTCCTTCTTTTTGTTGATGTGGTGGATGATGTTGATGGATTTTCAAATGTTGAACCATCCTTGCATCCCTGGAATAAATCCTACTTGATCATGATGGATGATCCTTTTGATGTATTTTTGAATTCGGTTTGCTGATATTTTGTTGAGTATTTTTGCGTCTCTGTTCATCAGGGATATTGGTCTGTAATTTTCTTTTTTTGTGGTGTCTTTGCCTGGTTTTGGTATTAGAGTGATGCTCTCCTCATAGAATGAGTTTGGAAGTATTCCCTCTTCTTCTACTCCTTGGAAAACTTTAAGGAGGATGGGTATTAGGTCTTCACTAAATGTTTGATAAAATTCAGCGGTGAAGCCATCTGGTCCAAGCATTTTGTTCTTAGGTTGGTTTTTGATTACCAGTTCAATTTCGTTGCTGGTAATTTGTCTGTTGAGATTTTCTGTTTCTTTCTGGGTCAGCCTTGGAAGGTTGTATTTTTCTAGAAAGTTGTCCATTTCTTCTAGGTTATCCAGTTTGTTAGTGTATAATTTTTCATAGTATTCTCTAATAGTTCTTTGTATTTCTGTGGTGTTCGTAGTGATTTTTCCTTTCTCATTTTTGATTCTGTTTATGTGAGTAGACTCTTGTTTTCTTGATAAGTCTGGCTAGGGGTTTATCTATTTTGTTTATTTTGTCGAAGAACCTGCTCTTGCTTTTGTTGATCCTTTCTATTGTGTTATTCTTCTTTATCTTATTTATTTCTTCTCTAATCTTTATTATGTCACTCCTTCTATTCACTTTGGGTCTCATTTGTTCTTCCTTTTCTAGTTCTGTTAACTGTGTGTTTAGACTGCTCATATGGGAATGTTCTTCTTTCCTGAAGTAGACCTGTATTGCAGTATACTTTTCTCTTAGCACGGCCTTCGCTGCATCCCCCAGATTTTGTGGTGTTGAACTATTGTTGTCATTTGTCTTATAATATTGCTTGATCTCTGTTTTTATTTGGGCATTGATCCATTAGTTATTCAGGAGGATGTTGTGAAGCCTCCATGTGTTTGTGGGATTTTTCATTTTTTTTTGAGTAATTTATTTCTCATTTCATATATGTGTGGTCTGAGAAACTGGTTGGTACAATTTCAGTCTTTTTGAATTTACCAAGGCTCTTTTTGTGCCCTAGTATATGATCTATTCTTGAAAATGTTCCATGTGCACTTGAGAAGAATGTGTATTCTGCTGCTTTGGGGTGTAGAGTTCTGTAGATGTCTGTTAGGTCCATCTGTTCTATTGTGTTTTTCAGTGCCTCTGTCTCCTTACTTATTTTCTGTCTGGTTGATCTGTCCTTCAGAGTGAGTGTTGGGTTGAAGTCTCCTAGAATGAATGAATTGCATTCTATTTCCCCCTTTAATTCTGTTAGTATTTGTTTCACATATGTATGAGCTTCTGTGTTGGGTTCATAGATATTTATAATGGTTATATCTTCTTGTTTGATGATACTTTTATCATTATGTAATGTCCTTCTTTGTCTCTTGTTACTTTCTTTGTTTCGAAGCCTATATCGTCTGATAAAAGTACTGCAACTCCTGCTTTTTTCTCCCTATTAGTTGCATGAAACATCTTTCTCCATCCCTTCACTTTTAGTCTGTGTATGTCTTTGGGTTTAAAGTGAGTCTCTTGAAGGCAGCATGTAGATGGGTCTTGTTTTTTTATCCATTCAGTGACTCTATGTCTTTTGACTGGTGCATTCAGTCCATTTACATTTAGGGGGATTATAGGTAGGTATGTACTTATTGGCATTGCAGGCTTCAGATTCGTGGTTACAAAAGGTTCAAGGTTAACTTCCTTACTACCTAAGAGTCTAATTTAACTCACTTAATATGCTATTACAAACACAATCTAAAGGTTATTTTTTTGTTTTTATTTTTACTCCTCCATTCTTTATATATTACGTATCATATTCTGTACTCTTTGTCTATCCCTTGATTGACTTTGGGGATAGTTAATTTAATTTTGCATTTTCTTAGTAATTAGCTGTTTTACTTTCTTTACTGTGGTTATATTACCTCTGGTGACAGCTATTAATCCTTGGGAACACTTCCATCCATAGCAGTCCCGCCGAAATACACTGTAGAGATGGTTTGTGGGAGATAAATTCTCTCAGCTTTTGCTTATCTGGGAATTGTTTAATCCCTCCTCCTAATTTAAATGATAATCTTGCCAGATAAAGTAATCTTGGTTCAAGGCCCTTCCGCTTCATTGCATTAAATACACATTGCCAATCCTTTCTGGCCTGGAAGGTTTCTGCTGAGAAGTCTGATGATAGCCTGATGGGCTTTCCTTTGTATGTGATCTTATTTCTCTCTCTGGCTGCTTTTAGTAGTGTTTCCTTATCCTTGATCTTTGCCATTTTAATTACTATATGTCTTAGTGTTGTCTTCCTTGGGTCCCTTGTGTTGGGAGATCTGTACACCTCCATGGCCTGAGAAACTATCTCTTTCCTCAGATTGGTGAACTTTTCAGCAATTACCTCCTCAAAGACACTTTCTATCCCTTTTTCTCTCTCTTCCTCTTCTGGTACCCTTATAATGCGAATATTGTTCCGTTTGGATTGGTCACACAGTTCTCTCAATATTCTTTCATTCTTAGAGATCCTTTTTGCTGTCGGTGCCTCAGCTTCTTTGTATTCCTCTTCACTAGTTTCTATTTCATTTATCGTCTCCTCCACTGTATCCAATCTGCTTTTAATACCATCCATTGTGCTCTAAAATGATTGGATCTCCGACCGTAAGTCATTCCTTAGTTCTTGAATATCTTCCCAAACCTCCATAAGCATGTTAATGATTTTTATTTTGAGCTCCCTTTCAGGGAGAGTCATGAGGTCAATATCATTTAAATCTTTCTCAGGAGTTGTATTCATAATTTTACTCTGGACCAGGTTCCTTTGGCGTTTCATATTTGTGTATGGCGCCCTCTAGTGCCCAGAAGCTCTACTCTCTCCAGCTGCTCAGCCCCTGAAGCAATGTCGGGGATTGCAGGGGAGTGGTATTGGTGCCTTGGGGAGGAAAGAGCTGTTTCCTGCTTCCCGGCTGCTATGCCTGTCTCCACTACCTGAACCAGTGGGTGGAGCACACAGGTATAAGCCTCTGTGCTTTGTACTTTTAGTTGTTGTAGACAGATATTCCCTCTGAGTGTCCTAATGCCAGGGTAGGGTTTCCAGGTTTGCAAGCCCGGTGGGGCTAGCCAGGAGCAGGCACAGTAGTCTGCCTGTCATAAAGGGGGTTCTTGGAGCTGTGTAGGCAGCCAGGGAGCTGGAGCACCTGAAGATCGTGAAAGCTCCCAATCTGCTGGGCAGAGTGCACCCAGACAATTTTGTCTACCTGTCCTTTCTCCTGAGTGTAAGCTCTGTGCAATCCTTGCCCCTTTAGCAGCCCTCTTGCTAACGGCTTCTCAGACTGCCTGCCTTTCTTTTGTCCCAGAGCAGCTGGATATGGATCCCTGGTTTCCACAAGCAGCTAGAATCTTAGTCTCTCCAGGAATTCTGCCTGTCTTAGCTTTCCAACCCCGTAATTGTGAGAATATCATGCAAGCACCATGAAATGTAGGTTTGTGCTCCCAGAGCAGATGTCCAGAGTTAGGTATTCAGCAGTCCCAGGCCTCCACTCCCTCCCCACTGTTTCTCTTCCTCCTGCCAGTGAGCTGGGGTAGGGGAAGGACTTGGATCCCACAGGACCACAGCTTTAGTATGTTACCCCTTTCCGTGAGGGTGCTCTTATCTCCAGGTGTATGCACTTTATTGCAGTCCTCTTTCCTGTTGCTCTTTCAAGAGTAGTTGTATTAGTCATATTTTCATATTATATGTGGTTTTAGGAGGAAGCCTCTGTCTCACCTCTCATGCCGCCATCTTTAATCCTCTCTCCTCCATGATCTTTTTAATAGTGAAAGTTGTCCGCCTTGAGACCTGTAGGCTAGTGATACCTTTATAATTTTTACCTCACCTATCTAAATAAAAGCCTAGGGACCCAAGTGAATTTCTACAGAACAAAGAAAACATTGTCAAACTAGGTAAATAGAGTGTATTTTAAATAAAGGTCTTTGGATATTGGAGTTTTAAAAAGACCTTAAATCTGTGTATTACAAGTTATGTTTGTGTTTTATAGTTCTCTGCTTCATAGGAGGAATTCATTTATATTAGTAAATGACAAGCTTAGTACAGGAAAAATTGTGTAGATTTCAAGAACTTGTTAGAACACGGAGGCGATTAGTTGTGAGTAATGAAAGCCAATTTACATTTTAGTGACAGTGGGTATTTTAGTATATCAAATCTTAGGTGTTTATAGTTTTGGAGAATTTATAGGTTCATTATTCCCTCCTTTCTCTTTTTTAATTTAATTTAATTTTTATTTTTTATTTTTTATTTTTATTTTTATTTATTTATTTTTTTTACAATTTATTTTGGTATCATTAACCTACAGTTACATGTGCAATATTATGGTGACTGAACTACCCCCTTCATCAGGTCCCCCCACCAACCCCATTACAGTCACTGTCCATCAACGTAGTGAGATGCTATAGAGTCACTACTTGTCTTTGAGCTGTACAGCCCTCCCCGTACCCCTACTACCTTACGTCTGCTAATCGTAATACCCTTTTTACCCTCTTATCCCTCCCTTCCCACCCATCTTCCCCAGTCCCTTTCCCTTTGGTAACTATTAGTCCGTTCTTGGGTTCTGTGAGTCTGCTGCTGTTTTGTTCCTTCAGTTTTTTTCTTTGTTCTTATACTCCACATATGAGTGAAATCATTTGATACTTGTCTTTTTCGGCTTGGCTTATTTCACTGAGCATAATACCCTCTAACTCCATCCATGTTGTTGCAAATGGTAGGATTTGTTTTCTTCTTATGGCTGAATAATATTCCATTGTGTATATGTACCACATCTTCTTAATCCATTCAACTATTGATGGACACTTACGTTGCTTCCATTTCTTGGCTATTCTAAATAGTGCTGCAATAAACATGGGGTGCATCTGTCTTTTTGAAACTGCGCTGCTGCATTCTTAGGGTAAGTTCCTAGGAGTGGGATTCCTGGGTCATATGGTATTTCTATTTTGAGTTTTTTGAGGAACCTCCATACTGCTTTCCACA
>JAQQAC010019064.1:7220244-7246474 GCA_029783875.1 Phataginus tricuspis
TTAATTGGATTATTTGCTTTTTGTTTGTTAAGGTGTGTGAGTTCTTTATATATTTTGGATGTCAACCCCTTCTCAGATGCATCATTTATGAATATATTTTCCCATACTGTAGGATGTATTTTTGTTCTACTGATGATGTCCTTTGCTGTACAGAAGCTTTTCAGCTTGATATAGTCCCACTTGTTCATTTTTGCTTTTGTTTCCCTTGCTCAGGGGGATATGTTCATGAAGAAGTCGCTCATGTTTATGTCCAAGAGATTTTTGCCTATGTTTGTTTCTAAGAGTTTTATGGTTTCATGACTTACATTCAGGTCTTTGATCCACCTTGAGTTTACCTTTGTGTATAGGGCTAGACAGTAGTCCAGTTTCATTCTCTTACATGTAGCTGTCCAGTTTTTCCAACACCAGCTGCTGAAGAGGCTGTCTTCTCCCCATTGTATATCCAAGGCTCCTTTATCAAATATTAATTGGCTTTAAGTGTTTGGGTTAATGTTTGGATTTTCTATTCTATTCCACTGGTCTGTGGGTCTGTTTTTGTTCCAGTACCAAATTGTCTTGATTACTGTGGCTTTGTAGTAGAGTTTGAACTCAGGGAGCGTGATTCCCCCTGTTTGATTCCTCCGTCTCAGAATTGCTTTGGCTATTCGGGGTCTTTTGTGGTTCCATATGTATTTTTTAGTTATTTGTTCCAGTTCATTGAAGAAAGCTGTTGGTAGTTTGATAGGGATTGCATTGAATCTGTAGATTGCTTTAGGTAATATAGCCATTTTTACAATATTTATTCTTCCTAGCCAAGAGCATGGGATGCATTTCCATTTGTTAGTGTCCTCTTTAATTTCTCCTAGGAGTGTCTTGTAGTTTTCAGAGTACAGGTCTTTCACTTCCTTGGTTAGGTTTATTCCTAGGTATTTTATTCTTTTTGATGCCATTGTGAATGGAATTGTTTTTCTGATTTCTCTTTCTGTTAGTTCATCATTAGCGTATAGGAAAGCAACAGATTTCTGTATGTTAATTTTGTATCCTGCAACTTTGCTGAATTCAGATATTAGTTCTAGTAGTTTTGGAGTGGAGTCTTTAGGGTTTTTTATGTACAGTATAAAATAGTGCATCTGCAAATAGTGACAATTTGACTTCTTCTTTACCAATCTGGATGCCTTGTATGTCTTTGTTTTGTCTGATTGCCGTGGCTAGGACCTCCAGTACTATGTTGAATAACAGTGGAGAGAGTGGGCATCCCTGTCGTGTTCCCTATCTTAGATGAAAAGCTTTCAGCTTCTCACTGTTAAGTATGATGTTAGCTGTGGGTTTGTCATATATAGCCTTTATGATGTTGAGGTATTTGCCATCTATACCCATTTTGTTGAGAGTTTTAATCATGAATGGATGCTGAATTTTGTCAAATGCTTTTTCAGCATCTATGGAGATGATCATGTGGTTTTTATTCTTCTTTTTATTGATGTGGTGGATGATGTTGATGGATTTCTGAATGTTGTACCATCCTTGCATCCCTGGGATGAATCCCACTTGATCATGGTATATGATCCTCTTGATGTATTTTTAAATTCGGTTTGCTAACATTTTGTTGAGTATTTTTGCATCTATGTTCATCAGGGATATAGGTCTGTAACTTTCTTTTTTGGTGAGGTCTTTGCCTGGTTTTGGTATTAGAGTGATGCTGGCTTCATAGAAAGAGTTTCGAAGTATTCCCTCTTCTATTTTTTGGAAAACTTTAAGGAGAATGGGTTTTATTTCTTCTCTATATGTCTGGTAGAATTCAGAGGTGAATCCATCAGGTCCGGGGGTTTTGTTCTTGTGTAGTTTTTTGATTACCTCTTCAATTTAGCTGCTGGTGATTGGTCTGTTTAGTTTTTCTGTTTCTTGCTTGGTCAGTCTTGGAAGGTTGTATTTTTCTAAGAAGTTGTCCATTTCTTCTAGGTTTTGCAGCTTGTTAGCATACAGATGCTCATAATATTCTCTTATAATTCTTTGTATTTCTGTGGTGTCCGTCTTCATTTTTCCTTTCTCTTTTCTGATTCTGTTTATGTGTGTAGATTCTCTTTTTCTCTTAATGAGTCGGGCTAGGGGTTTATCTATTTCGTTTATTTTTTCAAAGAACCAGTTCTTGGTTTCATTGATTTTTTTCTATTGTTTTATTCTTCTCAATTTTATTTATTTCTTCTCTGATCTTTATTATGTCCCTCCTTTTGGTGACTTTGGGCCTCCTTTGTTCTTCTTTTTCCAATTTCAATAATTGTGTCTTTAGACTGTTCATTTGGGAATGTTCTTCCTTCTTTAAATAGGCCTGGATTGGAATATACTTTCCTCTTATAACTGCCTTTGCTGCGTCCCCCAGAAGTTGTGGCTTTGTGTTGTTGTTGTCATTAGTCTCCATATATTCTTTGATTTCTGTTTTGATTTGGTCGTTAACCCATTGATTCATTAGGAGAATGTTGTTAAGTGTCCATGTATTTGTGAGCCTTTTTGATTTCTTTCTGAAATTTTTTTCTAGTTTTATACCTTTGTGATCTCAGAAGTTGGTTGGTAGGATTTCAGTATTTTTTAATTTACTGAGGTTCTTTTTGTGGCCTAGTATGTGGTCTATTTGGAAAATGTTCCATGTGCACTTGAGAAAAATGTGTATCCTGTTGCTTTTGGGTGTAGAGTTCTGTAGATATCTGTTAGGTCCATCTGTTCTAGTGTGTTGTTCAGTGCCTCTGTGTCTTTACTTAGTCTCTGTCTGGTTGATCTATCCTTTGGAGTGAGTGGTGTGTTGAAATCTCCTTAAATCAATGCATTATTGTCTATTTCCTCCTTCAATTCTGTTAGTATTTGTTTCACATATGTTGGCGCTCCTGTGTTGGGTGCATATATGTTTATAATGGTTATATATTCTTGTTGGACTGACCCCTTTATCATTATGTAATGTCTTTCTTTATCTCTTGCTACTTTCTTCGTTTTGAAGTCTATTTTGTCTGATACAAGTACTGCAACACCTGCTTTTTTCTCTTTGTTGTTTGCATGAAATATCTTTTTCCATCCCTTCACTTTTTGTCTGTGTATATCTTTGGGTTTGAGGTGAGTCTCTTGTAAGCAGCATATAGATGGATCTTGCTTTTTTATCCACTCTGTTACTCTGTGTCTTTTGATTGGTGCATTCAGTCCATTTACATTTAGGGTGACTATTGATAGATATGTACTTATTGCCATTGCTGGCTTTAGATTCGTCGTTACCAAAGGTTCAAGGGTTGCTTCTTTACTATCTAAGAATCTAACTTAACTTTCTTGTTAAGTTATTGTGAACGCCATCTGATGTTTCTTTATTTCTCCCTTCCTATTCTTCCTCCTCCATTCTTTATGTATTGGGTGTTTTATTCTTTGCCTTTAGTTAGTATTTGGATGGTCTGCTTTCTTTGCTATGGTTTTATTTTCTCTGGTGACATCTTTTTAGCCTTAGGGGTGCTTCCCTCTAGAGCAGTCCGTTTAAGATATCCTGTAGTGGTGGTTTATGAGTGGCAAACTCTCTCAACTTTCCTTTGTCTGGAAATTGTTTAATCCCTCCGTCATATTTAAATGATAATCGTGCTGAATACAATATTCTTGGTTCGAGGTCCTTCTGTTTCATTATGTTAAATATATCATGCCATTGTCTTCTGGCCTGTAAGGTTTTTGTTGAGAAGTCTGATGACAGTCTGATGGGTTTTCCTTTGTAGGTGATCTTTTTTCTCTCTCTAGGTGCCTTTAATACTCTGTCTTTATCTTTGATCTTTGCCATCTTAATTATTATGTGTCTTGGTGTTGTCTTCCTTGGGTCCCTTGTGTTGGGAGTTCTGTGCACTTCCGTGGACTGCAAGACTATATCCTTCCCCAGTGTGGGAAAGTTTTCAGCAATTATTTCTTCATAGACACTTTCTATCCCTTTTTCTCTCTCTTCTTCCTCTGGTACTCCTATAATGCGAATATTCTTCTGTTTGGATTGGTCACACAGTTCTCTCAATATTCTTTCATTCTTAGAGATCCTTTTTTCTCTCAGTACCTCAGCTTCTTTGTATTCCTGTTCTCTAGTTTTTATTTCATTTATCGTCTCCTCCACCATATCCAATGTGCTTTTAATACCGTCCATTGTGTTCTTCAAGGATTGGATCTCTGACCGGAATTCATTCCTGAGTTCTTGAATATCTTTCCGTACCTCCATGAGCATGTGAATGATTTTTATTTTGAACTCCCTTTCAGGGAGAGTCATAAGGTCCATATCATTAAAATCTTTCTCAGGAGTTGTATTCATAATTTTACTCTGGACCAGGTTCCTTTGGCATTTCATATTTGTTTATGGAGCCCTCTAGTGCCCAGAAGCTCTACTCTCTGGAGCTGCTCAGCCCCTGAAGCAATGTCAGGGATTGTCAGGTATTGGTGCCTTGGGGGAGGAAAGGGCTGTTTTCTGTTTCCTGACTGCTATGCTTGTCTCCACTGTCTGAACCAGTGGGCTGAGCACACAGGTATAAGCCTCTGTGCTTTGCCTTTTTAGTTGCTGTAGACAGATCCTACCTCTGTCTGGCCCAACACCAGGGAAGGGCTTCCAGGTTTGCAAGCCCGGTGGGCCTGGCCAGGCCAAAGGTGCACTAGTCTGCCTGTCACAGAATGGGTTCCTGGAGCCGTGCAGGCAGCCATGTAGCTGGCACACCTGAAGATCAGAAAACTCCTAATCTGCTGTGCAGAGTACACCCGGACAATCCTGTCCACCTGTCCTTTCTCCCGAGCAGCAAGCTCCATGCAGTCCTTGCCCCCTCAGCAGGCCTCCTTCCAAAGTCCTCCCTGCCAGGAAGTCTCTCAGACTGCCTGCCCCTCGCCCATCCCAGAGCAGCTGGTTATGGATCCCTGATCTCACAAGCAGCCGGAATCTTAGTCTCTCCAGGAACACCGCCTGTTTTTCTTTCCAAGCTCCTAATTACAAGAGTATCATGGAAGCACCATGAAATGTTGGTTTGTGCTCCCAGAGTAGATCTCCAGAGTTAGGTATTCAGCAGTCCCAGTTCTCCACTCCCTCCTTGCTCCATTCTGTTCCTCCTGCAGGTGAGGTGGGGTTGAGGAAGGGCTTGAATCCCGCAGGACCACAGCTTTAGTACATTACCATTTTCTGTGAGGGCTGCTCTTGTCTCCAGGTGTATGCAGTTTATTGTAGTCCTCTTTCCCTTTGCTCTTTCAAGAGTAGTTGTAGTAGCTTTATTTTCATATTATATGCGGTTTTAGGAGGAAGCCTCTGTCTCACCTCTCACGCTGCCATCTTTTATCTTTTTCCCCATTATTTCCTCCTTTCATTTGTTTATTCTTTCGTGTTTTTCTCAAGCATGGGTTTATGTTGATGGATTCATTATTTATCTCATACTCTTAGAAAAAAGATTCAATAACTAAGGTTGAATTATGTCATACTTTTCCCCATTTCTAATTACTCTTCAATGGACTATAAGACGCCAACAAGACTAACACTGACATTTTAAATGTATGGACTTATAGGGAGGGCCGAAACCAAATCAAAGATAAGATTTGCCTGTGGTATATCTGGTTCTAATTAGTAGACTTTCATGCGGACAGTGGGTGAAATTAAATAATTTCTAAGGTCCTTTTTAATACTTCTTTTAAGTGTATGAGTAATAGAAAGAAGTAGATGGTGTAGAAAGAATTGGACAAAAAAGAAATAAAAGTATTCTGAGTTTCACCATCGGTAAATGCCAACCCATGAAAAATGTCTTTCCATTTAGGACTCACCAGAACCAGAAACTCACTAGAAACAAAAATTGTTTGTTGTCTGCTTATATGATGCCTCTTAAGTGTTTCAAGATGATTTAGTTGCTTAGGCTTCTCCTCATTAAAAAGTACATCCATACTCAGGGAACAAAATCAAATGGAAATACAGTAGTACATAAGGTTAAAAGGGGGAAGTCTCCTCTTTCATTGTCCCCCTGTCTTCCAAATCCTCTCTGCACCTACATTCTTTATCTTGCTTTCTCACTCTCTCTTTCTAGGAATAACCCTATTAATCCCTATTAATGCTCTATATTATAGTCAAAATGGTTAATTGCTTTAAGGTATGGCAAATTAAGGTTATAGCTATGGACACTCTATTTTGGGAACCTTCCCTCCTCCGCCATTCCCCATGGGATCAAGGAACTTAGTCTAAAAGAAGAAAAAAAATGCTTAAAACACAATGGATGGGGCTAAGTCATACTTATAAGTGACATCAACATGCCTGTATGCATATAGTCATGACAAAGTTGGAAATCATAGCTACACACACTTGCATACATCTCTTCACATTACTCTTTATCTGATTTCTCCCCTCCATAGAGCTATTTTAACCATTTCCATTTCTGTAACATTAAGCTGAAGAGTGGTGAAAGAGTTCTAGATTGCCCATTCCCCTTAGTGATAACCAGTACTGAATATGTAGTGTATGAGTTTAAATTGAAGGAATACGAAAGGACATCTTCATTCCATAGGCTTTTAGAGGAGTAAACCGGTGAGGCCTAGGCCATTATTGTTCATCCATTCAGCACATGGCTTGCATCCTACCATGTGCTAGTTATTATGGCAAGACATGGACAGTAAACAAATAAGATATAAGTCAAATGCTGATAAGAACTTGTGTTAGTTTCCTGGGGCTACTGTAACAAAGAACTACAAACTGGCTAGCTTAACACAACAGAAGTTTATTTTCTCTCAGAAGTTTTATTTCTCACAGTTTGTCCAGAAGTCCAAAATCAAGGTATAGGAAGCATTGGTTCCGTCCGAGTACTCTGAGGGAGCATCTGTTTCATGCCCCTCTCCTGGTTTTCTGTGATAGCTGGAGTCCTTGGTGCCTCTGGCTTATAGATGTATCACTCGGGTCTCTGCCTCCTTCTTCCCATGGAGTTCTCTCTGGGTGTCTGTGTCCACATTTTCCTCCTCTTGTAAGGACACCAGCTGTATTGGATTAGGGCCCGCCCTTGTGATCTCATCTTAATTTGATTATATTTGCAAGGACCCTATTTCCAAATAAGGTAATATTCTGAAGTTCAGGAAAGGACATGAATTTTGGGGAAACACTATTCAATTCATGACAGCACTATAGAAAAAAACTAAAACAGGGTCGTGAGATAGCGAATGCTGGAATGAGATGGGCTTGTGATTTCTATATAGACAATCAAGGAAGGCTCACTTTTGGGATGTCATTTGAATAGAGAATTGATGGAAGCCTGGTGGATTTCTCTGTGGAGAGCTTTGCAGACAGAGAGCAGCATGTCCTTCTGAAGCAGGAGCGCACGTGGCTTCATCTAGCATCAGGAAGACCAGTGGGGCTGGAGGAAAGAAGTAGATGAGTGCAGAGAGAAAGCTGGGGGCACATGACCTCCCAGTTGTTTTGCTTTTGCTCTGTGTGAAGTTGGAAACCACTGAAGAGTTCTAAGTGAAGAGTGATCTCATTGAATTATATTTCAGAAGTGCTTTGGTTGCCATGTTGAGAATGGGCAAGGAAGACAGATGCATTAGAAGGCTACTGTAGTAATCCAAGTGAGAAAGGGAGTGGTGGATGGGGTGAGAAGAAGTCAGGTTCTAGATAGGTTTTGAAAGTAGAATTGGCAGGTTTTGCTGATGGTTTGAGTACAGGATATGGAGAAAAACAAGTGATGGATGACTCCCAAGTGTTATGGCCTGTGTAACTGGAAGGAATTGCTATTCACTGAGAAGGGAAAGACATACCAAGTTGGTTATACAGGTGTGGACTTCAGGGGAAAAGTCTGGGTTGTAATATAAGTCTGGGGGAAGTCACCATAGAGATGGTCTATAAAGGCATGAGACTGGATGAGATCCTTGAGTCAGGGAGACCCCTGTGCCAAGGGGGTTTAGGGCACAGATTAGAGAGCCGAGTTAGATGGAGGCACAGATAGTTCATCCAAGACAATACACAGAAGGTAGAGTGTGGCTAGAGATCCAGGTGGGTGGCAGCTGGTGGGAAGGTTCATGGAGGAGGTTGGCATAACCTGAGCCATAATAGGCTGGAGAGGAGAGGGCCTGAGGAAAGGTATAGTGGGAAGCAACAGCTTAAGGGACGGGACACCCTGGTGCTGGGGGTGCTATTAGGACTTGCCCCAGAAATAACAGCCTTTCTTTGCTGCTGTTTGCCTCTTGAGTTAACTGTTGATGAGCATTTCTGACCACTCTGTACCTAATTCTAATTCTCTTCTAATTTCTAATGATTTTCTACATTTGTCTCTTCCTTTTCATTCTGCCTACCACTGTCCTAATCCAGGCTTTCATTACCTCGCCATTGGACAGTTGTAGCATCCTATATTCATTATACTGTTCATCCCATACTGTATAAATCTCATAAGATTTAGCTTCTTATAGCACAGATTTGATTATGGGTCAGCCCTTTTAATCACTCCCATGTCTTTAAAATTAGTCCCCCATTCAAGGTTTTCCCCAGTGTGGTCCCACCCTGCCTTTCTGGACCCATCTTCTCTATGTCCCCTCTCTGAACCCTGTACTCAAACCAGGCTGTATTCCTGCTACTACACTTGTGATACTGGCTTTCCTGCCTTTGTATGTTTGCTCATGATATTCTTTCCACAGAGACTGTCCATTCTTTTTTCTCATCCCCAAATCCCCAAGTCTAAAGAGATGCTTGTTATTTAAGTGTCAGTATATCCGAGGATACCAATGCCCAGTAGTAGTTTTATGGTAGTGTATTCATTATCAGAGATGCTGCCGCTAGCCCACCAGCAGTGGGATAAATATTCTGTCTGTTTTTATGTTCTCTGAATACTACTGGCTAATACCAAACTTTTTGTTTCCATTGCTTGCTTTAACAAAGCAGTGCTTAGGAATAACAGCGATGTGAACTTTTGAATTGCAGCAGAATTAATTATCAGGTTCTTTGGATCAATTCATAAATCTTAGCCCCATCAAAAATGTGGAAAATATAATATCTCTATATTTTGAGCTCTAGAATATTATACAACCCTTTTTACAAAATCAGAAATAGAGGGGGGAAAATGAAAGGGGAAAAAAAAAAAAAGATTGCGGAGTCCTTAAGGGAAGATACCATATAAGCACAGGGCATCATTATTTATCAAATTGTAGAAAGATTTATCACATGGAATACAGTTGTTTTAAAATTTCTGGTACTTGAGATTTTCTTTTAAGAACAGCTCAAATTCTTAAGGCATCATAAAACACTGTGAGCTGCCTCTCCCTCCTACATTGTCCACAAAAGCACATTCAACCAGTGGCTGCCTATTTTTCTCCTTGCTAAGGAGTCTGACTCACCACTCACTGTATCTCTTCAACTGATACATGAATTTCCATTCCACTCAATTACCAACTTTTAATTGGATCCCATTGCCAGATCCGTCTCCTATTCCAGAGCGTTTCCTCTTGGCTGCACTGTTGCTACGACTACTTGGTTTCTTCTGCCTACTTCCTGCATTAGTTTGATAGTTTGATGACATCCACTCCAATATAAAGCTAGACAGATGCTTTAAGATTGCTATAGTACCAAATGCTGTCATCTTGCATTCTGCCTCCTTCCTACTGTCCATCTGGAATGGGATCATGTCTAGATGGTAAGGTTATTAATTCTCTGTATATCACTTCTAGTAAGCTTCACCAAGTTTTAGAATTCTAGGACCTTAGAAAATTGTGGAGACCCTTTCCCTGCCCTCTCTATTCCTGAACCACACCCCATCACATACCTCCAAGAGCCAAAGAAATCACTTCCTCATTGGATGAAGTCTTCCTTTAATTTCTTTCTTAGGTTAGTGTCATGTCCCAATTTTGTCCTTAAGTGCACTCCTTTTGTGAGAGCGAGAGAAACTCCATTTTAAAAAGGCCATCTTAAGAAAAAAAGCCTCAACCCCGACCTAGTTCTCCTAGATAGTTCCCCTAGCAACAACCGGCTACCTGACCATTAAAGGCAAAGGCATGACCCCCACCCCAGGTAGTTCCCCTAGACCTACCATAAAAGGAGAAGCAAAGGTAACATACCTACATACCTTTCATGTTACATCAGCCTGCGGTCAGGCCAGCCAGACTCAACCAATGAAAAATGTACAAATCATGCTTGTGTTTAAATCCCCCAACCAGCGCTTGCCAGGTGCAAGTTCCTTTCTTCCTGCACCTTGTAATGCATAAAAGCTTTGTCTGCCCTAGGCTCGGGGCTCAATTCCTGACCCGCTGCATCGGTGAAGGTTATGGGTCCGAGCTCGAGCTTGAAATAAATGACCCTTTTGTGTTTGCATCGGAATCGGCTCCTTGGTGATCTCTCGGGCACTCGTGACTTGGGCACAACACTTTCTGCCATTGGGGAAATTAGTGACACTAAAGAGTGGATGTTCTTTGGTCTTTCTGTAAATATTGACAACTTACAGGTTTTGTGGAATGTGTTCATTGGGTCTTCAGTTGTTAAATTGAATGTTTTTTAATAAAAAGTGAAAAGACTACAGAATGCCATGGAAACTACCTATTGACCAGAAGACATAGTACAGCTGACTTGGGAACAGATCAGTGTTATAGCCAAGTTACTTAAGATGAGAAATATTATTCATCCAGAATGAAAAGACATGTCATAATGTTTATTCTCCACCATAAAGTGAGCTTACAACCAGTGGGCTAACTGGATGCCATTTATCTAGTTTTTCATTAGCCCACACTATCACCTTTTTTATAGAGTGAGCTAAGACCAAGAGACCTTCAGTATCATCTACAAAGTAGGACAAGCAAGTTCAAATAAAACAAAAACAAAATGAGAGATCTCATAGTCTGCAGGAATGGATTCTAACAATAAAGACTGCATTTACTCTGCTCCTTGTGCCTGGGGTTTTAATTTAACACATCAATGAAAAGGCAGCATTTGAAAAGGGGGTAAAATGCCCAGCAGGATTTACTTTTATTAGTGCAATTTGTAAGAAATTACTGCATTTAATGAGAGAATCGTTAAGCATGAAAAAATAGGCTGTGACTGAACTTGTGGAGCTTAAATGGTGAGATTTTAATTGAGTTTTTTAGTTATTGGTAAGAAAAATAATCATAAAAAAACAGCCAGGGCTGCATCTGTACAGTTAAGGTGGGCAGCACTTTCTATACCTTAGTTCAATTTCCTGTGCCACTGATTGTGCATAATACTGTGGCTGTGGTGTTCTCGGTGTCAGATCCGCTGACTTCTTCTGCTCCTAAAAGGGAAGCAGGCATCTTCTGTCTGCTAGATGAGGAAGTCTGGGGCAAAGAGTCTAGCAGAACAGTTTCTGAGCAGGGGAAGGACAGGGAAGAGGCAAAGAACAGGACAGAACTGTGTCTACTTCACAGTCCAGCTTCTTAAAGACAAGACCATGTTCAAATGTCCTTTTTAGGTTTGTAAAGCTTATACCATCCAGTGATTTCTTTTTCCCCAATAAGAATATTTCATTAGAGACTGCAAAACCGAAAACAGAAGTACCAGACCATGGAGCACAAACACTCAGGGCAAATTCTGCCTAAGATCCTCAGTCTGAACTCTTTTGGAAGTAGAAGCAGGGTATTTAAGAAATAAGTCAACATATTCATTTAGATGAAAAATATTTAGATGCCTTCTTTTTGTACTTAAATTTTCAGAAGTATATTTGACTTCTGAAAGGACACACACAGGAAGGGCTTGTTCTCCAGTTTATCATCACAGTCCACAGTCACGTGGCAGCTGTTTGCTATGTGTCACCATGTTAAACCTGAAGAAGGAGAAATGTATGTAGCTCTAAAGATATGTCAAGTAGAAATGAAAATCATATTTGTTTTTATAGAAGTACAACTAAAAAAAATTAAAGTGGCTGGGAAACGTTTTAAATATCCTTGTGAACCTTTTCAATAACTTTTTTTTGCTATTATTAATATACAATTACATGAGCAACATTATGGTTGTTAGACTCCCCCTATTATCAAGTCACCACCATATACCCCATTGCAGTCACTGTCCATCAGCGTAGAAGGATGTTATAGAATCACTACTTGCCTTCTCTGTGTTATATTGCCTTCCCCGTATCCCCCCACCCCACCTACACACCCGCCACTTTATGTGTGTTAATTATAATAGCCCTTTTTCCCCTTTATACCACTCTTCCCACCCATCTTCCCCAGTCCCTTTCCTGTTGGTAACTGTTAGTCCATTCTTGGGTTCTGTGAGTCTGCTGCTGTTTCTTTTTCCTTCAGTTTTTTCTTTGTTCTTATACTCCACAGATGAGTGAAATCATTTGGTACTTGTCTTTCTATGCCTGGCTTATTTCACTGAGCATAATACCCTCTAGCTCCATCCATGTTGTTCCAAATGGTAGGATTTGTTTTCTTCTTATGGCTGAATAATATTCCATTGTGTATATATACCACATCTTCTTTATCCATTCATCTTCTGATGGACACTTAGGTTGCTTCCATTTCTTGGCTATTGTAAATAGTGCTGCGATAAACATAGGGGTGCATATATCTTTTTCTAACTGGGCTGCTTCATTCTTAGGGTAAATTCCTAGGAGTAGAATTCCTGGGTCAAATGATATTTCTATTTTGAGTTTTTTGAGGAACCTCCATATTGCTTTCCACAATGGTTGTACTAATTTACATTCCCACCAGCAGTGTAGAAGGGGTCCTCTTTCTCCACATCCTCGCCAACATTTGTTGTTGTTTGTCTTTTGGATGGCGGTCATCCTAACTGGTGTGAGGTGATATCTCATTGTGGTTTTAATTTGCATTTCTCTGATGACTAGTGATGTGGAGCACCTTTTCATGTATCTGTTGGCCATCTAAATTTCTTTTTTGGAGAAGTGTCTGTTCAGCTCCACAGCCCATTTATTAATTGGATTATTTGCTTTTTGTTTGTTCAGATGTGTGAGCTCTTTATATAATGTGGATGTCAACCCCTTGTCGGATATGTCATTTATGAATATATTCTCCCACACTGGAGGAAGTCTTTTTCTTCTACTGATGGTATCCCTTGCTGTACAGAAGCTTTTTAGTTTGATATAGTCCCATTCGTTCATTTTTACTTTTGTTTCCCTTGCCCGGGGAGACATGTTCATGAAGAAGTTGCTCATGTTTATATCCAAGAGATTCTGCCTATATTTTTTTCTAAGAGTTTTATGGTTTCATGACTTATATTCAGGTCTTTGATCCATTTTGAGTTTACTTTGGTGTATAGGGTTAGACAGTAATCCAGTTTTATTCTCTTACATGTAGCTGTCCAGTTTTGCCAACACCAGCTGTTGAAGAGGCTGTCATTTTCCCATTGTATATCCATGGCTCCTTTATCATCTACTAACTGACCATATATGCTTGGGTTTATATCTGGGCTCTCTGTTCTGTTCCACTGGTCTATGGGTCTGTTCTTGTGCCAGTACCAAATTGTCTTGATTACTGTAGCTTTGTAGTGGAGCTTGAAGTCAGGGAGTGTAATCCCCCCTGCTTTATTCTTCCTTCTCAGGATTCCTTTGGCTATTTGGGGTCTTTTGTGGTTCCATATGAATTTCAGAACTATTTGCTCTAGTTCACTGAAGAATGCTGTTGGTAATTTGATAGGGATTGCATTGAATCTGTAGATTGCTTTAGGCAGGATGGCCATTTTGACAATATTAATTCTTACTAGCCAAGAGCCTGGGACGAATTTCCATTTATTAGTGTCCTCTTTAATTTCTCTTAGGAGTGTAGTTTTCATGACATAGGTCTTTCACATCCTTGGTTAGGTTTATTCCGGGGTATTTTATTCTGTTTGATGCAGTTGTGAATGGAATTGTTTTCCTGATTTCTCTTTCTGCTAGTTCATCGTTAGTGTATAGGAGTGCAACAGATTTCTGTGTATTAATTTTGTATCCTGCAACTTTGCTGAATTCAGATATTAGATCTAATAGTTTTGGAGTGAATTCTTTAGGGTTTTTTATGTACAGTATCATGTCATCTGCAAACAGGACAGTTTGAGTTCTTCCTTGCTGATCTGGATGCCTTTTATTTCTTTGTGTTGTCTGATTGCCGTGGCTAGGACCTCCAGTACTATGTTGAATAGAAGTGGGGAGAGTGGACATCCTTCTCTTGTTCCCCATCTTAAAGGAAAAGCTTTCAGCTTCTCGCTGTTAAGTATAATGTTGGCTGTGGGTTTGTCATATATGGCCTTTATTATGTTGAGGTACTTGCCCTCTATACACATTTTGTTGAGAGTTTTTATCATGAATGGATGTTGAATTTTGTCAAATGCTTTTTCAACATCTATGGAGATGATCATGTGGTTTTTTTATCCTTCTTTTTATTGATGTAGTGGATGATGTTCATAGATTTTCAATGTTGTACCATCCTTGCATCCCTGGGATGAATCCCACTTGATCATGATGGATGATCTTTTTGATGTATTTTTGAATTTGGTTTGGTAATTTTTTGTTGAGTATTTTTGCATCTATATTCATCAGGGGTATTGGTTTGTGATTTTCTTTTTTTGTGGTGTCTTTGCTTGGTTTTGGTATTAGAGTGATGTTGGCCTCGTAGAATGAGTTTGGTAGTATTCCCTCCTCTTCTACTTTTTGGAAAACTTTAAGGGGGATGGGTATTAGGTCTCCACCAAATGTTTGATAAAATTCAGCAGTGAAACCTTCTGGTCCAGGGGTTTTGTTCTTAGGTAGTTTTTTGATTACCAATTCAATTTCTTTGCTGGTAATTGGTCTATTCAGTTTTTCTGTTTCTTCCTGGGTCAGCCTTGGAAGGTTGTATTTTTCTAGAAAGTTGTCCATTTCTTCTAGGTTATTCAGTTTGTTACCATATAATTTTTCATAGTATTCTCTCATAATTCTTTGTATTTCTGTGCTATCCGTAGTGATTTTTTCCTTTCTCATTTCTGATTCATTTCTGTCTATGTGTGTAGACTCTTTTTTTCTTAATAAGTCTGGCTAGGGGGTTATCTATTTTGTTTATTTTCTCAAAGAACCAACTCCTGCTTTCATTGATTCTTTCTATTGTTTTATTCTTCTCAATTTTATTTATTTCTGCTTTAATCTTTATTATGTCCCTCCTATTGACTTTGGGTCTCATCTGTTCATCCTTTTCTCATTTAATTAATTGTGCATTTAGACTGTTCATTTGCGATTGTTCTTTCCTGAGGTAGGCCTGTCTTGCAATATATTTCCCTCTTAGCACAGCTTTTGCTGCATCCCACAGATTTTGTGGTGTTGAATTATTGTTGTCATTTGTCTCCATGTGTTGCTTGATCTCTGTTTTTATTTGGTCATTGATCCATTGATTATTTAGGAGCATGTTATTAAGCCGCCATTTGTTTGTGGGCTTTTTTGTTTTCTTTGTGTAATTTATTTCTAGTTTCATACCTTTGTGATCTGAGAAGCTGGTTGGTACAATTTCAGTCTTTTTGAATTTACTGAGGTTCTTTTTGTGGCCTAATATATGATCTATTCTTGAAAATGTTCCATGTGCACTTGAGAAGAATGTGTATCCTGTTGCTTTTGGATGGAGTGTTCGATCAATGTCTGTTAGGTCCATCTGTTCTAATATGTTGTTCAGTGCCTCTGTCTCTTTACTTATTTTCTGTCTGGTTGATCTGTCCTTTGGAGTGAGTGGTGTGTTGAAGTCTCCTAGAATGAATGCATTGCATTCTATTTCCCCCTTTAATTCTGTTAGTATTTGTTTCACATATGTAGGTGATCTTGTGTTGGGTGCATAGATATTTATAATAGTTATATCCTCTTGTTGGACTGACCCTTTTATCATTATGTAATGTCCTTTGTCTCTTGTGACTTTCTTTGTTTTGATGTCTATTTTGTCTGATACAAGTACTGCAACTCCTGCTTTTTTCTCACTATTAGTTCCATGAAATATCTTTTTCCATCCCTTTACTTTCAGTCTGTGTATGTCTTTGGGTTTGAAGTGAGTCTCTTGTAGGCAACATATAGATGGGTCTTGTTTTTTTATCCATTCAGTAACTCTATGTCTTTTGATTGGTGCATTCAGACCATTTACATTTAGGGTGATTATCGGTAGGTATATACTTATTGCCATTTCAGGCTTTAGATTTGTGGTTACCAAAGGTTCAGTGGCAATTCCCTTACTGTCTAACAGTCTAATTTAACTTATTTTGTATACTATTACAAACTCAACCTAAAGGTTCTTTTTTTTTTTCCTGCTTTTATTCCTCCTCCATTCTTTGTATGTTATGAATAATATTCTGTACTCTTTGTCTTCCCTTGAATGACAACTGTTTAGCCTTAGGAATACTTACATCCATAGGAGTCCCTCCAAAATGCCCTGTAGAGGTTGTTTGTGGGAGGAAAATTCTCTCAGCTTTTGCTTATTTGAAAATTGTTTAATCCCTCCTTCAAATTTAAATGATAACCTTGCCGGGTAGAGTATTCTTGGTTCAAGGCCCTTCTGCTTCATTGCATCAAATATATCATGCCACTCCCTTCTGGCATGTAAGGTTTCTGTTGAGAAGTCTGATGATAGCCTGATGGGTTTTCCTTTTTTACATGATCTTTTTTCTCTCTCTAGCTTCTTTTAAAAGTCTGTCTTTATTCTTGATCTTTGCCATTTTAATTACTATATGTCTTGATGTTGTCTTCCTTGGGTCCCTTGTGTTGGGAGATCTGTGTGCCTCCATGGCCTGAGAGACTTTCTCTTTCCCCAGATTGGGGAAGTTTTCAGCAGTTACCTCCTCAATGACACTTTCTATCCCTTTTTCTCTCTTTCCTTCTTCTGGTACCCCTATAATGCAAATATTGTTCCGTTTGGATAGGTCACGCAGTTCTCTCAATACTCTTTCATTCTTAGAGATCCTTTTTTCTTTCTGTGCTTCAGCTTCTTTGTATTCCTCTTTATTTTCTATTCCATTTACCATCTCTTCTGCTACATCTAATCTGCTTTTAAATCTCTCCATTGTATGTTGCATTTCAGATATGGTATTTCTTAATGATTGAATCTCCATCTTAAATTCGTTCCTGAGGTCTTGAATATTTTTCTGTATCTCCATAAGCATGTTTATAATTTTTATTTTGAACTCTTTTTCTGGAAGATTTGTGAGTTCGGTTTCATTTGACCCTCTTTCTGGGGTTTGTGAGATTTTGGTCTAAACCATGTTGTTTTGATGTTTTATATTTCTGTTTGGTGCCCACTAGTGTGCAGAAACTCCAGTCTCTGGAGGTGCTCAGACCCTAGAGTGAGGTTGGGGGTCGTAGGGGAGCGGAGCTGGTTCCTGGGGGGAGGAAAGATCTGTTTCCTGCTTCCCATCTGAGGTGCCTGTCTCCAGTGTCAGAGCCAGTGGGTCAAGCACACATGTGTAAACCTCTGTGCTGTACATCTCTAGCTGTTGTAGTTGGGGCCTCCCTCTGGCTGGCCTGATGCCTGCGCAGTGACTGTGGGTTTGCGAGCAGGTGCCTGCAGGCCAGTACAAAGGCTAGGCAGGCTGTGTGTCACAGTGGGGGTCCTTGGAGCTGTGTAGGCAGCCAGGGGGATGGAACACCTGAAGCTCCTCAAAATTCCCAACCAGCTGGGCAGAGCGCCTCCAGGCAACCTTGTCCAGCTCTCCCTTCTCCTGAGCAGCAAGCTCCACGCAAGCCCCGCCCCTTCAGCAGCCCTCTGTCTGCTGGGAAGCCTCTCAGACTCCCTGCCTTTCTCTGACACAGAGCGGCCAGGTGTGCATCCCGTCCTCCACAAACCGCCAGAATGTCAATTTCACAAGCACTCCACCTGTCCGAGCTCCCCAATGCCCAAGGCACCACACAATACAGGATTCTGCTCACAAAGCAGATGTCCAGGGCTAGGTGTCCAGCAGTCCCAGGCTTTCACCCCCTCCCGCGCTCCGTTTCTCTTCCTCCTGCTGGTGAGCTGGGGTGGGGGAAGGGCTTGGGTCCCGCAGGATCAAGGCTTTCATACGTTACCGTTTCTTGAGGTCTGCTCTGTTCGTGAGGTCTGTATGCAGTCTGGTTCAGCCTTCTTTTTTGTTGCTGCCTGAAGATTAGTTGTATTTATTAACTATATTTTTGTACTGTTTGTGGTTTTGGAAGGAGCTCTCCGTCTCACCTCTCACACCGCCATCTTGAATCTCCTAATACTTTTTTCTTCAATAACTTTTAATTGAATTTTATTGTACTCTACTAGGGAGAAGGAAAGAAAAAAATCTACACATTTTATCTTCCCTTATTAGTTAAATGAAATAATACCTTGTTCATTTCCACCTCCTGGATATATCCAGTGCATAAAATAGGGCATCTGCCTCTGTGGGCTCATATCAACACACTGGGCCAGGTGGCCCTTAGATCCCCTCCTCCCACTTGCCCCGTGTGCCCCAGATCTCAGGGAGGGTGGAGCAGAGCTGGCCCCTGCAGGTTGCATTTCCCAGGCTCCCAGGTCTACTGGCTTCTGACTGGGTACAGCCAATGGGAGACGAAGGGTGTGTGAAGCCAGGGCATTTCTCTTTCTCCCTATGTGGGTTGGGCACCATCTCCAGTCTTCCATGGCTGTGGCTCCCCTGTGTTAAATATTCAGATTGATTTCTGTTCTTCTGGTTGGACCCTGATATATTCACAGCCTCTACCCACAATGACCAATTGTGCCTTCCAGTAAAGAGACATAAGGAAGACTCTTCATGACCCTTTTCTGTTTAGTTGCCTGTCTTAAAACACTCATTTTTTTATCAGGCAAAATGTTTCTTGTAAGTTTCTGGCTTAAAACATTGATTGTAATTTACACATGGATTTAATTGGTGGCAGACTCGATGACTTGCTTAGTTTTATTTTAATAGACATTATTCTTTTATTCTTTTAATGACTGACCTGACCATATACTTATTTAGGTGCTTGATTTTTATTGTTACTTTTTAATTTTGTTTTATAAAGATGCCTCTGTTGTTGACTATGTACATCTGTTCTTAAAATTTTTTAATGATTTAATTGCTGCCATCTGCAAAATGTGCAGCTCTTAAATAAGTAAAATTCACATGAGGTGTTGAGATAGTGAGAAGGATTAAATTGGGAAACATCTTGAATGATGCCTGGGTTCAGCAAAGTCATTTGAGATGGCCTTACCATCCTTTATATATAATGTGTGACAGATGAGTGAACCTACTGCTTTTTTGGCTCCATCTGATGGAGGGAAAAAACACCACAATAAATGACTTCCTTTTACTTTGTTGGAAACATCTTTGCAGAGAACAGAGCTAGTAAGTAAATGTAAAGTCAGAGACTGACAAGCACACGGCCTTGGGTGTTTTTGGCTCTAGTGACTGTACATTAAGGGAGGTGATTCATTTTAGAGGACTTTGGATGGTGTTGAATGTTCTCTAGGGAGGGAGAAAATACTTTTCAGATTAAACAAGAAAACTCTGCCATTTTCCTCTTACATAACACTTCTGAATCTAGATTGCATTTTTAATATAACACTAAAATTATATTGAAACTAATTTTTTGTTATAAACAGTCCTTATATAAGATGATGGGTTAATGTATAATGTCCATATTTAAATCCTCAAAATCCAGAACAGACATTTTGATTTTGAGATTCCTTGAGATAAATGACGGCCCTTGCCTGACTTAGTATCCTAAAATAGATGGCCCTTCCAATGGTCATTTTTTATCTTAGCTATTAATGAGTATTACTGGGCCTCTGACTAATTCTGAGAAGCATTTTGGTGAATTATAACTGGGGCTATGATTTACTGAGTCTGAAGACTGACAGGCCATTCCATCGTTCTGTCATTGATGTAGAGGCAGAGAAGGGCACCCTGATAATGAGCACTTCCGGTATGTGGGTTGGGGAGGTAGGGGAAGTCAAAAGCATAATCTAGCCAAAGTAGAATATTATTTTTGTCAGCCACTTCTGCATTTTACTGTTATTAAAAATGGCAGGGAAATTTCCGTACTTTGGAAGGGAAGTCTCTTGTCCACAGCCCATTCTGATACTCAGTGTATTAAAGCATCATCTATCACAGCTCTTTACTAGTGTTCAGAGGTTCGTGATGGTGAAATCACAAAATAGTCTAGACAGAGGGACAGAATTCAGATCATGGCCCAGATGTACAGGCCATGTAACTGATTATTCCTAGAAGGGAAAAATCTGGTTCTTGGTATTCATTGAATTTATTGGAAGTTTGGATATGTTTATCTACCTGTGTCTCTGGTAAACACAGAAGATTCTTACATGTAAATAAGAAAACTAGATCTAAATAGGCCCACAAATACATAAAGACTTCATTGTTAAATGAGACTCCTTACTTCTTTTTTGTATCCTTTCTTTCCCATGTCGTTATTGCATATGAATTGTGGGCTTTTGCTTTTGCTTTGTTTTAATCTCTGGAATATTCTTCTCTAAGATGGCAACTGTATGTGCACATGTGTATGTGTCATATGTCTAGATAAAATGAGTCAGGAAGCTGTGTGTTTTGCAGAGCAATTCAGTACCTATTTAGTTGATGCGTGGGCTCCCAGGTCTAAGGACTCCCTAAGTTTCACTCCTTAATTCTTTCTGCTCTTCATACGTTTTTCCGTGCAGTCTTTATGTAATCGCTCAGACACAGTACACATCTCCCTCTTCTCTTTGTGCCTGAGATACCACAGCCTCCTGGGCTTTTTCCTATTTCCGTTACCATTCCCTCTTAGCCTCCTTTGTCCGCTCCCCCTCTTCCATCCAACCTCTAAATGTAGTTCCTTAAAAGATTGTTCTTGAACCCTTTTTGCCTACACTTGCTAAAGGAGCCAAGTTCTATCTCGCCTCAGAGCCCTCACACATACTGTTCTTTCTTCTTGGAAATCCCTCCCTTCTGACCTTTTCTTGTCTGATTTTTACTCCTTTTTCTTGCCCTACTCCTGTCCATGGACTCCATGTACTGGACAATTTGCTTTTCTTCAAACATAACCCTATCCTTTCCCATCTCTGTTTGTCCATGCTTTTGCTCATTCTGTTTTCTGCTATATGATGGCCAAATTCTGTTTTTCATTGCCCAGCTAAAAAGCCATGTTAATTTACGAAACTTTCTTACAATTACCAAAGATTTAAAATTCAGATCAATTGAAATATTTCCATACCACTCATAGCCTTCTTCACATTTACTTCCTATTTTTTTTTTGTATACATATATGTTCCCTGTTAGAATGTAAACTCCTCAAAGGCAAGGATGTTCAACTTAATTGTGTCTTCCACAGAGCATAGTATAGCGTCTTACAAGTCATAACTACACAATAAATATATACTAGGTTAAATTAACTTAAAATTAGCATTAAATCAAGCAAAAAGAAACATTTACTTTATCGCTTGCTAAGATTCCTTATTCTCATTTCAAAAGAAATGAGAAACCTGGAGTCTATGGAATTACTGCCTGTAAAGGCTCTTATTTGTGCCCAGATATATAACTCTGAGCAAATTTTGTATCAAACTATCTGAGAAAACAGGCTGCTGTAAGTGGTATAGGAAATACTAAACATTTCTTTCCAAGCTGAAAAAGGGAGATAGTATCCATCGCTTGGAGCTTCTTGTGGGTTTTCTGCTCTGCCTACTAATCAGGGTTGTATTATTTACCTTGTTTAAAAAGACCCATCTGAACATTTTTTTTCTCCTTTGCGTTGGTGGGTATTAGTCCTCTGCTGCAGGATGCATTGGTAAAGATTTCTGAAATTGCAGGGAAGTGTTTCTTTAATCCCTCAAGTTTGTTAAGTACTTTGTTATACTAGAGATCATAATATCTTGGTTAATAGAAGAGATGAAATGGTTACTGGGGATATTTTTATCTTTCTGCAAAATTATAATATTAGAAAATATTTCATTCCGGTTTTTAATCCTTTCCCTTGCTGCAAGATCCTTAGGAAATAAGTTGATGGCACTGAGTTTGATGTCTTTCGTAAAGCATCAAGCCATGCACAGGGCACTGTGATACAGTTCGTGGCCTTAAGCTTTAAAAGTAGTTTTCATCAGTGTGTGCACACACATTTATCTCTAGTAGAATGCTCAGATGAGGCCATGAAAATGGCATCTTCAAGTCTTAGCATATTTTGACCATTTGGCGTAACTTGCCAAACAGCCAGCTTAGTGAGTGATTTCAGTGGACATGTTGAGAGTGAGCCTTTACTCCATGAATGTGCACATTTCCTTGGTGTGTTCTTCTACAAAGATGGTAAGGGTCAGTTTTGATCTGCTCAGCAACTTACATCCTCAGGTGACTTTGTTTCCATTTTCCTCTGCTTTTTGTTCATACTGAAAAATTGTTTGTGAGGTAGCCTCAGGTTGCAGCCCATTTTGGAAACAGTAACATTATTCCTGTTACTTCCTCTTCGTATCATTTATGACATTGCTTGCTGACGGTTACTGTTCATTAAATGTTCTGTTCATGGTTTGTAGAGTACTGAGTCATGTAGAGAATATGTGGTTCAGCTAAGGGCAAAAGATGTGTAGCAATGATTTCTCATTCTAAAGGGCTGTTATTAAATTAAGATGAGGGCTGGTCTTTCCTAATTTGACCTGGATTGGTAGAAGATGGCTGTCCCTGCCTTACTACTTTTCACTGTCTGGCACTGTTTGACATTTTTCCTGAATGGAATTAGGGGAGGAGTTAGAGGATCTATTTCCTATGACTATATCAGGAAAAGCAGTTTTGAATTACCCAAATGGTCCCAAAATACTGAAGGCAAAGTAAAAAGCAGTAACAATTACCCATCCCCACAAAAGAAAACCAAAAAACCCTTAGTGTTTGAAACCCCAAAAGGAACATTTAGCTGTAACTCTAAGCATTTTAGAAATTAAATTTTGTTTCTCAACAAATATCAGTAAGTATTACCCAAATTTTTTGAAGTAGACTTTTGGAATTAGCATTTTACATCTCATCTCCCTTTTCCATCCACCTCCCTAAAGGAAGAGTGGCTTTTCTACATACTGGCCTTAAAGGCTCTTCAATCATAACACTTACAGACACACAGAAGAGCTACACTTTCTCTAACAAGCATCACTCAAATTGAGGAAAATAAACTTACTGTCTTACATTCTAGCGAGTCAGCAGCTAATAAATCACATTGAACAGTTTTTGGATACTAATGAAACACTGTATTTTATGAAGAGCATGGACTGCATCAGAGCCTTCCGGGAAGAAGCCATTCAGGTAATGTTGTCTCCTAGCTTGTCTCCTCTTCCTAACCAGTGGGCCATCATTACAGAAAAGAGGTATACAGCACCCCACAAGTAAGCCTGGGCTTTGGAAATAATCATCCTCACTGTGAATAGCAGTGTATGCCAGGAGAAGTAGGAATGACTGACTCTTTTACTATCAGTGTCATTTCTGGCGGGGGGGGGACTGAAGATGGGTGCATTTTACCCCTGGGAGTTAGCTTTTTGTTACATTCTACCCTGGCTATGTGATTCCTATTTAGGGAACCAGGGAAATCTGTAACCTTTGCTGGCCCAGTCATTATTGTAAAGGATGTGCTAATTATTTTAAGGAAATTGATGGAAATATATATTGGTGTAATTATTTTGAGAAGGATTTTTTGAGAACAGGAGTAGGGATCTGAATGCCAGGGCAAAAAAGGACACTAAAAATTAATTACTCAGTACGACTACCCCACCTTTGTGTGGGTTTGTTTGTTACTTTTATTAGGAATTTTAGAAAACACTTTTAAAAATCTTCCAAATTATTTCTAGGCCTTCATACATAAACTCTAGGCAATAGTGAGCAAACTTAAATTAGAAAGGATATTTTTAAAGTAGGCACAGTTGTAGTGTATGTTAGTTATGTGAGTGGTTAGTAAATATTTGCTGAATGAGTGAACAAATTCTTGAATTGTTTAGGTACTTATAAAGAATGATAAGAAAGTGAGAAAATGTTAAAATTAGAATGGAATAAAAGATTGAGAATAGGTGATCCAAATGCCCAAAAGACAAACTTTTGGCAGAGTTAGTATAAGACTAAGGATGATTCACTCAGGTGGAGAAAGCTTTGATAAGATGGAAAAAAGTAGTGAAATATATTGCTTCTTTAGTACTGCCTCAGGCTAGATGGAGTGTCTGATTCTGATAATACTTCTGTACACTATTGCCACCACATGTCCTTAAAAGTACCGGGTCACTAGGTTTCTTTAAAAAAAAAAGAGAGAACCTCCCATAAACCACCACTACAGGATATCTTAAACAGACTGCTCTAGAGGGAAACACCCCTAAGGCTAAAAAGATGTCACCAGAGAAAATAAAATCATAGCAAAGAAAGCAGACCATCCAAATAGCAACTAAAGGCAAAGAATAAAACACCTAATATATAAAGAAAGGAGGAGGAAGAATAGGAAGGGAGAGATAAAGAAACATCAGACGGCGTTCACAATAACTAAACAAGAAAGTTAAGTTAGATTTTTAGATAGTAAAGAAGCAACCCTTGAACCTTTGGTAAGCGCGAATCTAAAGCCAGCAATGGCTATAAGTACATATCTATCGATAATCACCCTAAATGTAAATGGACTGAATGCACCAATCAAAAGACACAGAGTAACAGAGTGGATAAAAAAGCAAGACCCATCTATATGCTGCTTAGAAGAGACTCACCTCAGACCCAAAGATATACACAGACTAAAAGTGAAGGGATGGAAAATAATATTTCAAGCAAACAACAAAGAGAAAAAAGCAGGTGTTGCAGTACTTGTATCAGATAAAATAAACTTCAAAACAAAGAAAGTAGCAAGAGATAAAGACGGACATTACATAATGATAAAGGGGTCAGTCCAACAAGAAGATATAACCATTATAAATATATATGCACCCAACACAGGAGCATCAGCATATGTGAAACAAATACTAACAAAAGTGAAGGAGGAAATAGACAGCAATGCAATTATTTTAGGAGACTTTAACACGCCACTCACTCCAAAGGATAGATCAACCAGGCAGAGGATAAGTAAAGACACAGAGGCACTGCACAACACACTAGAACAGATGGACCTAACAGATATCTACAGAACTCTGCACCCAAAAGCAGCAGGATACACATTCTTCTCAAGTGCACATGGAACATTTTCCAAATAGACCACATACTAGGCCACAAAAAGAACCTCAGTAAATTAAAAAATACTGAAATCCTACCAACCAACTTCTCAGATCACAAAGGTATAAAACTAGAAATAAATTTCAGAAAGAAATCAAAAAGGCTCACAAATACATGGACACTTAACAACATTCTCCTAATGAATCAATGGGTTAACGACCAAATCAAAACAGAAATCAAAGAATATATGGAGACTAATGACAACAACAACACAAAGCCACAACTTCTGTGGGACGCAGCGAAGGCAGTCTTAAGAGGAAAGTACATTGCAATCCAGGCCCATTTAAAGAAGGAAGAACATTCCCAAATGAACAGTCTAAGGACACAATTATTGAAATTGGAAAAAGAAGAACAAATGAGGGCCAAAGTTACCAGAAGGAGAGACATAATAAAGATCAGAGAAGAAATAAATAAAATTGAGAAGAATAAAACAATAGAAAAAAATCAATGAAACCAAAAGCTGGTTCTTTGAAAAAATAAACAAAATAGATAAACCCCTAGCCACACTCATTAAGAGAAAAAGAGAATCTACACACATAAACAGAATCACAAATGAGAAAGGAAAAATAACGACGGACCCCACAGAAATACAAAGAATTATAAGAGAATATTACGAGCATCTATATGCTAACAAGCTGGAAAACCTAGAAGAAATGGACAACTTCTTAGAAAAATACAGCCTTCCAAGACTCACCAAGCAGGAAACAGAAAAACTAAACAGACCAATCACCAGCAATGAAATTGAAACAGTAAACAAAAAACTACCCAAGAACAAAAGCCCTGGACCTGATGGATTCACCTCTGAATTCTACCAGACATATAGAGAAGAAATAACACCCATTCTCCTTAAAGTTTTCCAAAAAATAGAAGAGGAGGGAATACTTCCAAACTCTTTCTATGAAGCCAGCATCACTCTAATACCAAAACCGGGCAAAGACCTCACCAAAAAAGAAAATTACAGACCAATATCCCTGATGAACGTAGATGCAAAAATACTCAACAAAATATTAGCAAACTGAATTCAAAAATACATCAAGAGGATCATACACCATGATCAAGTGGGATTCATCCCAGGGATGCAAGGATGGTACAACATTCGAAAATCCATCAACATCATCCATCACATCAATAAAAAGAAGAACAAAAACCACATGATCATCTCCATAGATGCTGAAAAAGCATTTGACAAAATTCAGC